>LUCH01000556.1:166689-192582 GCA_013368495.1 Paragonimus heterotremus
AAAAGTGAAATTACTGAACTCTTATCGTAGCTCCGAAGCCAAATTAATAGAGCGCTTTACGCGTCCGGGCATACTGTTTCTGTCGCTTGTTCGAATCCAGCCGAGTTTCGGATTTTTTTCAGTCGGGTCTCTTCTAAAAAATACTTATCATCTACAGCCTTGATTGAACAGTATCCTCAGTAAGTTGTCCATCTTACAAAACTGAATTGATTAGTAACACAACAGAATTTCTTCTCGAAACAAATCTGAACAGAGAAGTAGGGAACAATTTTTGCACAGTGTATCTTTCGAGCATATTTCGCTGCATCTTATTGGGTACGTATTGCAGTCTGAGAGTTCATATAATAAAGCTTAGTGGGCCCTGTAAAGCTAAACAACAAAATCAACAGCCACACGGTTGGCGACATCCGAAACAGATTAGCTTGTCACAGTGACCGAAGTCAAAGGACGCCCGCGCTTTAAACCATCCCCCAAGTGGCTTGCGCTGCATCACTTGCGGTTCAATTCAGACACCACGTATCCGACCATACACAAATTCACACATCAGTGTGCGTCAGCTACCCAGGCACCCTGGTACTGATGAGCAAGTCTTTCTGTATGCAAAGGGGTGACTTCCATTTGTCAATTGTCGATTGCTACTGACAATCAGTCAGTAGCAGTGCAGACCATTTGGTTGAATGATAAAATAGAATAAGCTCTATTGTGTGCACCATTTACAAAGAGGAGTATCATGCTTAAATCAATAAATTTGACGACTCACATGATAAGAACAAACTATAGTGGAAGGTGAATAACTTTAAGGCAAAATAAGATAACAGAAATGTGCGACTTTCTCCCCTGAGGTGGGTAAAAACAGTAATGACTCAAACTGCATTGAAGACAGAATGTAATCACTGTGATAAAAAGTATAATTCAGTAAGCGCACATCCATTCGTGCACTTTGTTCAAATCAAGAATGCAATAGGTATGACTCAGAGCGACGGAGCTGCTTCGACGGTAACTGAACTTACTTACAACATCCAGAAAGTTTCAATTTTGTATATACACACACTGTAAATTTGAACACTATCGAGAAATGTTTTAGAGATGACAATACAACTTGCTAAGTCTGTAAGCAATCGTGTCCCGATAAAATACGATACCCATCATTCATATTCCTCTCTTCTAAATTCCGGCAGCCTACAAGTGTCTTGTGATGAACTGGTAGCTTATCTACTCAATGCGATAACAATCGTCAACCGGAGTCATTAACTAGGAAAGCCACACGAATGCTTCCAATGCTTGATTAGATAGTCACTGGAATGAAATCATTAACTAAATTCAAACAAGAGATATCACAAGAATGTTACCTTACTTTAAATTACAACGCAGTCTTTTGGTGCGATATGCCATCAGCGTTAAAAATTTAGTTACCTTCCACTTCTTTTTTTCTGTTTCAAGGCGGAATACAAGTCAAGCATTAAGCTCAACCAACAGAACGTGAAAAATGATGTGGATCATGAGTAATCTAGGTACAAACAGATCACTGTGCTTTAGACGTTGATGTGTTTAGATAGGTTTTCGTGTGGTTGTAGACAGTGACGACCGGGTAAGTATTCTCATTATAACTTTGGAGGAACGTCACATTGTTAGACGCTAAGTAACTAATTCTGTGGACATTATGGATTTTGGTTTATTTGATGCGTGATAGTTGCCCAATCACTCAGTATCATAGATTTTACTTCACTTTCACTCTGTCGTACTGATTGGCCATGTTCCGTTACACTCGAGAAGGATCATCTGTGATGGGCAGACATCTCAAGCAAGATCCAGATTCTCTTGTGAGTGTTTTTCAATGAAATTCACAAGACAGGCTTCCATGTGAGAACGCGTGCGCATTAATTATCGTTCTTCATCAATCGAAAAAGTATTTTACTCGCTTGTGAGAAAAGCCGGTGTTTTTCGATTTATAGTGTACAACTAAATAGGGTTAGTTGTATTAAAGAAAACATGTGGAAAACATACCAACTAACTGTCTTTGCTGTTGGCTCACCGATAATCTTAGTGCTTTGTTGGTGGACGCTTTGGAACTTCTTTCCCATCTGTCTGATAAGGGATCAGCTGCATGGGGTGAGTCCGAACCGCTGAGGGGTACAAGGTAAATAGAAAATTGTACAAGAACCAAACACAGGTAGCTAGTCTCTAATTATGAAAACATCTCAAATTTTATTTTTACACTACAAATCAAAAGCATATTTTTATCCAGGCTCTGTATAAGTAAAAAGCATTACATTAGGGAAAATACTTCAGCAGAAGAAACAAGTGGTTGGTCTGAATTAGATTCTTTGAATTGTCTACGCTAGGCTTTATTGAAGTCTGTACTGAAAAAAAAGCCTATAATGAAATGTAATTGAAATACAATACCCAATGGAGAGGATGCAATCTAGCAATGGCTGTGCATCGGTCATCGCAAGCAAAATAAAGGTCAGTCAGTGTGATCAGCTACAGGTTGTAGGCAATTAGCGTTTTAGACAATTTATTAGAATGTGCATCGGAGTCAAATAACCGAGTTACTTGAGTCGAGGTCATGTAAAATAGTGAAGAGCTGGTCGATCAGAATCAACTGGAATACAGTTCAATGGCAACCGGTAATACAGATTTTGTTGTCTTTTTGGTTTATAAACAAGGCATTATCTTTCCAATGAAGTGATATTGCTTTGTGCTACTCATGCTTTTGTATTTTGGCTTTTTCGAAGTGTTACTCAAATATACTATGCAGCCTGTAGACCGAAGTCAAATGGAAAACATGTGTGCTTAGTCAATTCAAAGCTGAGGTCTCGAGAAATTAAACTCCCACTGAACCGAATAAACTTTGGAAAACAATCATGATATTTACCAACTTCATTTCAGGGAGCACCATAAACGACTGGTCTACAACAGTACAGGTTGGCAGACAGGGCCAATCAGCTGATTTCCTGGTGAATGAGACTTGACAACATCATTCGTTAATGTTTCGCTGGACTGTCCGCCGTATGGTAGTTTGACCTCAGAGTTGTAACGTGACAGGTGATAACCAATTTGCACCCATACCTGACCCTGTTGCACTGTTTTAACAAACACTTTTAACAAGTGCAACCAGAACCTCTGGTTGAGTAACTCTGATTTATTTGGGTAGTAATAGCTCCCCATACATTCCATAACCTTTGGTTTGGATGTTTGACCAGGTGGTTAGTAGTCCAACAGTATAGCATAATAAACCAAATATTTCAGCTTTCAAAAGTTACCACTGCAGAACACAAACTACCGACCACAACCAGATTGGGGCTCCTGGATGTTAATCTTTAAAATATCGTAGCTGTAACTAGTCGTCTTAATCCGGAAAGGATGTCTTCCAAAGACAGCAAACACACTTCGAAGTAAATGAGAAGGTTACACCTTCAAAACTAAAATCATTTCGTCTTGATTGCGTACAAGTTTTAAGTGCAAGTCATCGGAAGTTACGTAGGATATTTCAGATCGAAGGTGGGTTGCCAATAAGAGTGGAAACCGAAAGAGTAGTTACCGGTGAAAATCGCCCTAACGGGCGACAACTGACAAGGGAAGATCGGCAACAAACAGCCGCGGCCAAACAGGCAGGAAAAACCTTAAGAGTACACGACGGAAAATTTGTTCAGTCATAAAATGGAGCTCCACATTTTACATGGGAGCAAGACCGGCAGGTAGCATAGGATATTTTACAGGAAAGTTCTTGTCTTACTCAATGAATTCACCGTACAAAGCATGAGAGAATTTGTCCGTGTACTTAATTTGAATTTCTTATTTGTGTGCTGCTGCTACGCTGTGCACTTAAAATGATGTTGACCATGTTCCAGTTGAATGAACGCATACCGAGCTGCAATCTTATGAGTCGTGGTTTGCGTTTAGTGATTACAGTAAGGAAATCTGGAATGCCTAGCATATCTGAGAGAATTGGCGTGTAGATACAGTTAACACTATGACCCACAAGTGAACAGTCTGGTTAAAAAAATGTGCGTTAATATACGTTAATCAGCAATTAACCCGCAAAGTCCAATGTTGTCTCAAGTGGTTGATACATTAGCCAGACGATAACAATATGTAAATAACTTCATCGAGCACGGAATAAAGCTGTGGATGATGTTTGTTATACTTATCCGCTGTATTCCGAAGGGTGAAACCCTCACGCAGAAGCCCCTGGCGATACCGTATGCCAAGGCAAACAGTATGCGCTGTTGGTCTAAGTCCGTTACGTTTAGATTTTCGTACTTATGAGAAACACTAACACAAGGAGTGCAAAAAGTTCCAACTCTGTCGACTCCAGAACATAGAATGCGATTGCACGCTTGTCGGCTTGATGCGCTGGATTCTGTGCGGTTAACATGAGATCATCAGCATTGACAAAACCGATAGTCAGATTAACGTGGAATTAGTAGTCAAGTTTTGATTTAAATATTCTCAGTACTTCGTCCATTATTGCGACCAACGTTTTGTTTAGCGGCAAGTCATCTTGTCACACATCGTGTTTGCACCAAACTGCAACTGAACACGGCTGATGCATTTTCATTGCAATCCACAGTATATTCAGTTGAAAAATGAAGATGTTCTAAATTCTTAAGAATTTACGACTATTGCTCTATGTGAGATGAAGTCAATCGGCATCAACATATCAGTGAATACTGCATGCAACATACAGCGCGTGAAATTCATTATATTCAACGACGCTTAACTTATGGTCGTTCCATTGAAAATGATATGGCAGAGAAAGACCGTTAATTGGTGGACACTCAGCTATAGCTGAGTGTTACAGTAAGTTTCCACTATGCAAGGACTGCGGCTAAATTGCCTGAATAACGCCGTTAGTAGATGGTTCTGTAAGCTTCCACTTCCGTCAGAAGGCTGTAATTTTTCTACCAGTAAATCACGTTACGTCAACTGAAGTCGCAATGTTTATCCGAAAACATCCTTAGCGAACAGACAACTAACATAACAGTTGACGCCTTCACTCTGTATTTCATTTGTTAAAAAACCTATTGGGAGGCGGAATTTGTGAACAAAAGGAATATTGCATTAACAATGGACTGAAGAAACAGATTCAATCGATTGAAGGACATTCTAATAACAGTGACATTAATAATAACTATAGATGGCACACTCCAAATAATCAAGCGATAACGGATGACCATAAGTGAACATCTGAAGCAGCTGAAGCAGACACTTGTTACCCTGACACTTGAGAAGATTGACTGCCAGTGACTGTTGGCCGTACCAAACTTATGCTAATAAATCAAGAGTGAAGTATCTTGAAATTAATCCAAATTAACTAGCGAGGCTCTTATTCATCCGCCTACCGTTTGAGTGCACTGTTTCGCGAGGTTAGTGTCCGTGTGTCTCAAGCAGTTGGCGATTATGGAGATCAGAACAGACAACTACCAATTATTTCTATTGGTGTGGGTGTTGTCGTTACTTGACTAAGTTCTTTGTGAGGCGAAGACAGATGCCAAAATTGGGAGTAGTGTGTCGTGAAGGGACTAACTTGAAAATTGGGAGTTTATGAGTGCTTTGACGAGAAGTGTTTGAGTTTAGACCTAAGAGTTGCTGTGTAAAGTCCAATTTGTTCCTTCCCATTCATGACTACATGAGGGGTGGGTGCCAGAGTGGGCAAGTATTGAAATGCTGTCCAGGAGGAGGAGGAGAATGATGACTTGTTGGTTGGACCTAAATTTCGCGGATGTCTACAAAAAAAAGTCTTCATAAGTGAATAAAAGCGGAAGTAATGCGTATTCAAAAGTAGGTTAAACGAACCAGATGTTATATAAAACCTATCCGATACTATGTTAATCGAGAAGTAGACACTCGCGAACAGAAAGCCTCAGTTTCAAGACCTAAAACTTGTTAACCTCTTACGGAGCAACCATAGTAAGTACGATGTAAAAAAGATGACAAAAATATACGAACCTAAATTCTGACTCATTTAAATCCAGCATTCCCGGTTATGTGTATTTATTCTGCACTTGAACAAATTTTAACGGGCCCTACTATCCAAGGAGATAGTGTTACGTGCCAGTATGAGTTATTTTATTGAGGTCAAACTTGCCTTCCTTCTTCTATTATGTCACAGTTCATTGCATAGCCCTATGATTGATTAGTAATCTATATGACACTTTTAAGCAGCATATTACCTCAGTAATTTTTTAACAAATTTCTAAGCACTTATGGATACAGTACTCATGCATAGTCCTGCGAACATCGGGCAATACGTGCTCTCATTACTGATGGTTAGTCCAAGTGATTGACTGATATAGCTGAAAGACCCATCACATGTGATGGCGGCTTTCTCATTCTGACAATCTTCACTGGGTTGTATTTAAAAAGACGAAGTGGACTGAAATTCTGCTGTTGCAAACACTAATCAATAATGCATATTTTTATTTCCGTTGGGTCCTGGACTTCAGTCCAGGTTTCGAGAAAACGATCGAACTGTCATATATGAAAATCCGATTAAGAGTAATGCTTCGGTTGTCACTTCTTCTTGAGAGGAAACGCATTAAACGTTTTTTTCCACTCAAAGTTTCGCGGGTTAATTGGATCCAGGTTCAGAGCGCTGTGAATATTTTAGTTATATGTCAACAAGTATATCACATGATGCAGTTTGTCACAACCGATGGTTTGGTAAACACTCAGACTCAATACGGCTGTGATAAACGTATTTTCAATTGTGTTCGTTCGTAGTTACGTTGACTTCATGGGCTCGTGTTCTAGGTAAAGGAAAGCATTAGAAAACTGGCCTAAAGTAGTTCTGCTAACCGGTTAAACAAAATCGTATATACACATCGTGAGTTATTGTTACCGTAGATTTTATCTACATAACAACAAGGGCTGGATGTAGATTAACCCGTTTTCAAAGTCAGGGTATAAGAAAATCTCGTGCGTGCCTAAACTAGATAGGGAACTGCGAATCAGTGACAATCACATTAGGTAAACGGGTGAAGTTCACCACTTTTATTCACTGTAAGTACTGAGTCTCCTGTCGACGTGTGCTAGTACATATTTCACCCTACTACTATCACAATAACTTATGTGATATCAAACCGTATTCAGAGTAAGAATAGCTGACTGCAGTGTTTTACAAACTGAGGCCGGTAGGCGTGAGAACACCTACTGCGAGGATGGTTGTTCATATTACATGTTAAAGACCCGGTCAACCACTGAGACCACTGTGAGTTTCACAGAGCATTCATCCACTGAATGTGGTTAATTTCATGGTGTTAATCGCATCCGCTTTATCGTTGACTTCAGTTGTCAAAATTATGATTGCGGTTTTTTGGATGGTCAAGAGATACGTTCAACCATTCGACGTTTTTCTGCACAGTCTGCAATTTCTTATAAAACGTTTTTTGACTTTAGTGACAAATTCGCATTTAATATTTGAATCATGCAATCGTTTATCTCTGATCTCTCTCTGTTCGCGCTTTTCCCCTCTCACGTTCTTAAAACATGTGCATGTGTTTTTTGTGCAGATAGGCATACAATCCGTCAGTCATCCCTTACCGGAATGTGAGACTGAATTCTTTCTCAACATTCCAAGAGCCAAACACGCGCCAAAATGTACTCAGACCTAACTGACAATAGAAACCATGCTGGCGATGCGTTTTCTATCAATGTAAATGCAAAGGTGTGTGATAGAGAAAGCGAGCCAGTGAATGCCTCTTTCTTGTCAGATCCCTTTGTCTAAGCATTTCGTGGTGGTAACGTTAGATGGAATCACGATATTCTTAACGTTCGGATCCAGCCAAAGCCTATAGAAATGACGTGTACGCGGGCGATCGATAAAAGGCACGTAGACAAGGCATGAACTAAGTACTGTGTAGCGCAAGAATACTCGAGGATGAATTCACAAAAAAAATCGATTGATCGATCGTTACCGAAGTGGAATGCCATGAGTTTCAATTGTGACTGTTATGTTAATTATAAGCAGGTCAAAAATGATTACAACAATGAGTCTAATGAAGCATGCGGGACAGTGGCTGGTGAAGTGGTGCGGTCAATTAATTTTAGTCAGTGTTTGTATTAACAATGTAACAAACAATACCACGAACTATGAAGTTCTAAAATGTCAAAAGAATGGTATGTAATGAGAATGTCGACATTATGTAATCAATACTGTTCTGTACAACTTCATAAAAAATGCTATTTTTAGATGACTCATAAGTTACAGTTAAGGACTCAATTACCAGTCGGCTGAATCGTTTATTTCAGACTGTAGATTAGCGCGAGTGTTCAGAAGGCTTACTGGAACTGTGTAGAAACCCAGTCTGTCTAAATTCAGTAAATGGTAACACGAGTACTTGAAGAAAAATAGAATGAATAGTATGCGTTTAACGTATGGAATTAGCCAAGGAACCCATGAAGTGTTCTCGGCAAATTGAGTCTGTTAGCCACATACTAACGCCATCCTATCGTGGTTTTTGCATTCTTTAATGAACCCCTTAATTTGCAATTCAGCTACGCCGATCATTCTCGGCTTATATTGCATGTGAGACATTCAATTTATCTTCCATCGATTGTACGAGTTGATTTTTTCGATATTCCCAGCATTTTAGTGGTGTCTTTGAGATCGAAATTGAAGCCTTATCTTACACAGTGCAATTTTTTCGCTTTATCGAGCTCTTTCTTAACTTCCCGTCGCCAAGAATGTTAGTGTATTGTAATTTCGTGCAATCTTTTCTCAATTTTACTAAGTATTAACAATTTTCAAAATAAACACCGAAGGCTAATTTGTGTGCTAATGATGCGACACTCTGTCGTGTCTGTGATAACAACCCCCTACACCAGTTATTGTATATTACATACATTCAATTCTAGGTTACATTCCATTTTTTCTCTAACTACCTATATAGCATTAGTTTCTAAGCAAGATCAAGCAATCGCTGAAATGTTTGAAGGAGGAAGAAGGTCAAGAAGGCTCTTGTATCCCAGGTAAGTGAATATTCAACACTGATGTACACTTAGAACCGTAAAATTGTTCATATGTAAATTAGATGATTAATTTTCGAAACTGTCTAGCAAGGAAATGTCTTCCATAGTGAACCGCGAATGACAAATAGAGGTGTAAAGAAAGGACTGATTGAATCGCTGTACGACTTGGCTCATGCAAATAAGTGAACCTAAAAATGGGTTACCTGTTTCAGGAAGTTTAGGCAGAACTGTAGAAGAAAAGTACAGCCGGTGTGGTAGAACGTGAGGGTTGTAAAATGCCGCCTAGAATGATATGGTATGAATAAAAAAATAATTAGATGCAAAACATACACATACGGTTTCCCCATCTTGCTCAAACGACTATCACATAAAATGACCAGACCATGTAGTGCAGTAAACGAACTAGTCGGGTTAGCCGTTGCGCTTCCTTTCGCTCATAAGCTGAAATCGATCAGCCGTTTTGTGAATGGTCTGTAAACGAGGAAGCATCCACCACAGCCCCAGAGTAGGTTGGGCGAGATCTTTGCGAACCGTTTGCAACGGTTTGCAGACCAATCACAAAACGGCTGATCGATCTCAGCGCAACGGCTAACGCAACTAATACACCTACCTTCCTGAAACCCCGGTGACTGTGACCCTGTGTTCTGGTGGATAAGTGATTGGACTACAATCTGCCACTTATTCACGGGTCGTAGGTTCGATCCTCTGGCGTGCGTGGTGCTGACGAGACTCAGCTAAGTCGAAACAGCTGTCCACCACTTCGCTGGTGGTCACCGTTTGCAGTAAACGAACTGTTAAATAATTGGAAGAAGGAAGCCTAAGAGAAGCTTTATGGTCAATAGAGAGTAGACCGTAGTGGGTATACAAACTGCGACAACGTTGACCACTTACAGAAGAAGATAACATCACTGATAATCCGCCTGCAACCGACAGTCAACAATGTAAAACGATAATGATCTCTCGGATGTTTGTCGTGTACTTTACTGGCGCTTTTGACCAAGCTGACGAAGTAATTTTGTTTATTTTTTCTTGTGTTTTATACTCTCATGAACCGTTTGTGTCATTTTTATGGAGTTAGGTCAACTTGAAAACAATAAGCAAACCAATATAAAACTTTCCAGGTGACTGCTTGCTGATAAATGTGTTTATCAGAATGATTGGAGTCTTCTCACTCACTGTTCTGGCTTAATTGTTCTCTCTTGTTAAACATAAAACCTGAAGAAACAAACCGTCACAAATCTGAACAAAAATGCTGACATACATTGATAAACTGTATTCCTGATAATTTCAAGTGAACATGAAAAATTCCACCGTCAACAATATTTTGGTGCTACTACTTCTCTATATATTTCCAAGTGGCCACACCGTAATTCGACATTATACTGTGTAAATCACTTGGTAATCTCCCTGAAATGCTGAATACTGATCTGGTGAAAATTTGTTTGCTTCTCGATGAACAAGATTGTCGCTTTATCTTGCACTACTTATTACACATAAATTCTACCGCATCCATTATTATTGCACCGTGATCAGTTGTAGATGAAATCTGTCAACAATAGTGTACATAAATCTTTTAGACAAATTCAAAGGAAACTCTACGTATTTGCTCGAATAAGAATGTAACGTATTGTGATCCATACATCAAGTAGTTACACTATGAGAAAGATTTCACGATGCGACTGGTATACACAAGACTGCTTAAGTAGTTCGATAACAATCAATTATCCGTACTAAACCTGACTGTTCTAAGGATTGTAGCATGAACGCCAGATCTGATTTTCTTAAAACAAGAAAATACAGTGAAATGTTCTGATGTGTGACAACTGATGAAAAACGTTAGCGAATACAGTTTATTGTGACAGTTATCGTAAGAGTCCAGATAACGGAGAGCTTCAAACTTACTTAGAGGTTTTGTTAAATTGCAAACATCATGAACATCATTTACAAGAAGAAATCAAAACAGACTTTGCTAATGAAAAAAGAAAACAAATATAACGGGGGGGGGGTCACATAACTAGCAAAAGCATTTGCATATCAATAAAGGAAACAAATTCTTGACTAATGGAATGATCTGCACAGTCATTTTAAAACTACACGTGCAAACGGAATGGTGAGTGTAGGCAAGACGACATTCACGTGTAAGTGACATACACTATACTTCTGAAAGTAAATTTCCAGATGTGTGTCATTTGGATATAGATTGTGAATTCATACACGGAGAAGAGGAGCTAGTAGATACAATGGGCATGTCCAGACTGGGTACAACTACGAAAAGAGATTGCTGAAACAATAAAACCTCACGCTACTATAAAACTTCAACTTTAGGATCGTGTTTGCTTTTGCCATAGTTTATTAAGTAAATAAGCTCATCGTTATTATCGTCATCCTCAACAGTAGTAATAGTAGTAATGTTTTAATGGTTGTCAATGAGACAGTCTCTAGAAGAAGGTTGTGGCATGCAGTTTGAACAAAAAAAGACAGAGAACCAACTGAACTTAACATAGACATCTTTATCCCAGTTATAACTCAGCTTTAAGAAGTTTATAACAAGCAAATAAACAGCCAAGTTACGAATGAGATAATGGATCACAGATCCAAATTTGTTTGTCATTTTGTGTTCCGAGTTAATTTTGTTGTTCCACCAACTACTGATCCTCTCTGAGGATCACCTACTTTTGAGGAAAAAATATGAACACATTTGAAGTGACGGTAAGTGTTCTGAAAATGTGTAAACAGAGTAACCATTTTTATCAATAATCTGGAGTTTTCACACAGACCGTGAATTCTGTCCTAATGTATTAGACTTATGTAACACAAAAAATGAACAGAGTGAAGTATTAAACTGAATACAACTTAAAACAAACACAATGACCCAAATCACAGGCGTTATTGATCCGATTCCCTGTCATTTTTGACAACAGGTCCAAGCGCTCGTAAATATTGTCACTCAGAGATCGGACAAAGACAGTAACGTTACACACAACTCAACATTTAGACCAAAGTTTGTCTCACTCTGAGCCAAACTTTTGCACTCAAAAGCAACCGGTGGCCGTACTTAAACCGTATAAAAAAGCACAGCGTTGCAGGCTACGATAACAGCCTTGAAAATACTGTGTATGTCTGGGAAATGACCCATTAGTGTGTCACTATCTTCTGTGTCTACCCCGCGGAAATCGAATCATTCAGAAACTAAACTCAGAATGACTAAATGAAAATCATCGACTTGTATGCGATAACAATCCCACTCAAACGCATTGGTGATGGACAGACAAAAGTATACTATTAACTCTACTGTCCTGTTGATCAATGAGAGAACTTGGGAAAAACATCAGTCTTTCATAAAGGCTCCATTCTGTACTTAGACTAGGTCTGTTCAGTAGATTGATAACTAAACAGCCCGTCACAGTTCCTTAGTACGTTAGCCAGTCCTACTATGCACCACACTTGCTGAACTTGAAGCTAACTTTGGGAAATGAAAACATCCGTTTTTGTCCGTTTATACGACTGATGATAATGTGGCCTCAAATACAAAGTAAAAGTAGTATTATTTTACTCATAATACAGTTTGGCAATAGCCTGCCTCCATCAGTCTTACCGTTTTTCTAGTTTATACCGATATGCTAGCCATTCGGGAATGAATAACCTTGACCAAACAGTGTAGTTTTCTATCCATACTTGCGCATTGTGTAATTGTTCTCTGTTGTATACAAGCAAAGAATCCAAGGTTTATCTATTAAAATGAATTCCTTTTAAGAATATGGAACTAATGTAAGTCGATCACACCCGATATGTGTAAAATAGTTTATTGGATGATACAAATCTTGTAGCGTTTTGTAACTTCAAAATTTTACCGATTCCCAGTGGTAGAATTTATATTACATATATACGTTTGAGAAGGGATTTTAATTTCAGCTCCATCGAGTGATGACCAGTAATGCACTTATTATACATTAGACACGACAAAATTAGCATGCTTAAATTTTTGTCAAAAGTCATCTTTGAGAAGCAGCCAGTTTTGACAAATTAAAACTTCTCTGTTGGATTCAGTTGAAAGTCTCGTAATAGGAACTTCCGATTCAGACTGTAAGCACACCAACACAAGAACCACGGTCAACCTTCCTGTCAAAACGTTTACTGTGATAAGTTCGTTGTTTTATACGTGAACGTCCTTCATCTTCTGACAGGTTAAGTAAATTGTAAATTATGTCAAACTAAAAATTGCATTCTGACCAATCGTGAAGGTTTGTGTATAGTTTTTCTGCTTTTGATTTTCTGTTGTTATGGGGTATTATTTTGCGCATATGCAATTTTCGAAAGTTAGCAGAACTCAACAAACATTACAGTTTTTGAAAAACCTGACAAAGGCAATTGGCAAACGCTCAGCCCCGTGCAGATCCGATAATCACATTTTATTCAAACTGTACACATGTATACAAAATAGGTATTCATATTTCTAGGATGAATTAAACAACTTGTTACCGCTATGGCTATCTTGGTTGACATCTCCTAGACGAATAGCGATCGTTCACTTCATCTTCATTTGCCACTTGTCCCTACAAGTAACGTTCATTTGCTAATCCAACTTTGAAAGTGTTTGTTGTTACGTAGTTGAAATAATTATCTTTGCGGTCCAAGCAGTGACAGTATGACCAGCGGAGGTTAAGTTTATCTATCAAGTTGACTGGATGTTACCTCGTATCTAGACTGGACCATTAACAACCCACATCGTGAGAATGCTCATGTCGTATTTGCGGTTTTCTGATTCGGACTCCTCGCTCGTGAGTTAATCTTTCGCATTCCAGTGGATCGCCAGTTTCAAAGTTTGTCCATGAGCATACCAAGTCTGATGGAACTGTGTTGAGTCAGGTGGACTTATTAAGATAGCATGTGAAAACGAATGAGAAATGCGCACCGAATGAGTAACCGGTGTTCGTCAAAGGTCAAACAGCGCCAAGTTGCTTTTTTTACATTGGGATACTGTTTATTCGACTAACACACTCCCAGAGATGGAAAGCATGTCTCACTTGGGACAATGCAATCTACATAGAAAAATTCGCATATGGCATTTACACTTCTGAGTGTTACAAACCACATCTTTGTGTTTTTTATCAATATGAATTCATTTTGCAAAGAGTGACTAAACGGTATAGTTTGCTTTCGTTTCTTCATTTGAATAACCTATTTGATGTGTTTTGAAAAATGATGTCTGTTTTTTAATGAACACATCCTGGTCAGAAATAGACCACCGATTAACCACCCTAACATGGCTATTACAACTGGTCCCCACGTGACCTAAAAAACGACTGACTGTTCACCCGTCGGTCTATCACATCAAAACAACGTTCACAGTCAGCAAGATAATCATAACATACCGGTGAATTGAGATAAAGTTCATTCAGGTCTAAAATAAGTAATATGTTGGAAGGCAACGTTCTAAAAAGCATTAGACGATTTTTTGAATAACACTCTGGCTTATAAAACTGACATGAAAAATGTCTAAGAAACCAGCCAACCGTCAGTTATGTGCATTTGCACTTTTGTTCACTGATTATGCTCAACTATCCTCTCGGAGTCAACTGTAAAATGAAAACTACGTACACTGTCCCCATAATGATGCCCGGATGAGGAAAACCTACATGGTGTTTTTTGAACCTATAAACGGTATCACAAAACGTATGATATCTCACAGATCTGAACGACTGACTATTTATAACGGGTAAAGAACACGAATGTGGTGCTCCAGGGGATTAGGAATTAAAAATCAACGGCTTTCTGAAATGCAATAAGATTCTAGTAACTTTTAAATGTTGTACTTACCAGCTAGAATCTCAAGGGAATCAGTGAGAACGAGTAAATTTGAATAAAGTGTACATCATCATCACGACCATTAATGATAGCAGCCTATTACTGATAATTAACCTAGGCGCAGCCATGTCACATGCACAATACATCGACTTGCAGAATCGTCCTTAGGCTCTCACTCTTCGCGTCCCCTTCGCATACATTCTGTTCACAAAATATGTAAATGTATAAGTGTTTCACTGAAAAGCCGCTCGTTTACCTATGCCAAACCGAACCTAGTCTGCTGTTTCTCAGAGTGACAGATATCATTTTACTATATTTCAGGAGCTCTGGTCGTGGCAACCAGATCCACCATAAACTAAGAAACTTTTTAGCGAAACCAAACTAATACTGAGACGCTGAACCTGTGAACACTTCCGGAGGGTTACAAGTCACACTATTCTGTTCACATTATTTGTATGTGTGCCTAATGTTAAGCTGTAACGCTAACTGCATCTGATTTTGTGAGAAGAGGAAAACAGAAAAACTCGAGACCAAAGCTAAGACAGAGATATTGGAAAAGCCTAAATTCGATCATTCAAAGTCAATCTTCAGCGGTTTAAACCTAAATTACCTACTACATCTTGCAGGCACATGATCGGGTTATAAATATAAACGAAAAACTACCGACTGACATCCGATATTGTGGCGTATTTATTTTGCTGACATCAACTGTATAACCTAGACCGATAGATATGACGCATCTGGTCATTCATGAAGCGTTAAGTAAAGGGTGTCTGTGCCATTTATACAGTGTGTAGTCTGAATTGTTTTGGACTACATCTGGATGGGTTAATATTACCTCACAGATAAGCAGCGTCTGCGATAAACGTCAAACTACATCCAAGAAACGCAGAATATGCCTTCCTGTCGTCAACTGCTGCGATTCTTCTGATAGTTCCGTTACGCCCATCAAATAAAAAGTCTCTGGCATGGCCTTTACTGTGTTACGGTTCACACGAAACTGTATGCTATGGCGTCCTTGTGTTGCTGATGTTGGGATGTTCTAAGAGCTAGCTCATTACCTAACAAACGATTTTTCGTGATGCAAAAATAACAGTTTTTTAGTGCAGATTTATCGTCTAGCATGATCGCATTAACATTGTAATGAGAAGAGTACGTTCCTATGGTTGTCAACCCATTTAAACTAATGACAACAAGGCACCAACTGCTAGCGAACAAGTTTTTTCATGCGTCACCATATATATTTTTCAATCCTGTTGGTTTAAACTTTTGTTCAGCTCTGAAAATTCTAGCTACTGGCCTAGATCAAAAACATAATTGTTCAGCTGACTACATCTGAGCGACTAACAGTATCGCTTCTCATTGAAATAGTCAGTTCATCCGTTGTCTTACTATTGGGTTGACCAGTTCTCTCTCATACTTGCTTGTCTATATGCAGGTGTGTAACCGTTTACCAGGACAGCTAGTTGTGCTGCCCGTTACGGGTTGCATATACTAGACAGCTAGTTATCGGCGTACCGACTAAAGTCGAGCGTGATCTTGTTCACGACTATGACCTCGATTAGTGATCACAAATTATAGCTAATATCAACAGTACACTCTGTGACACTGGAATGCACAACAACTTCATTCATTAAATACTTCATATAGATTGAACATCACCCACAAGTGATCGCAACTGTCGTATTCCCATAGACTTTCCAGTCGACCCATTTCGAAAAGAAGCACTAGACTCGAGTTTCGCTCTCATTAGAGCTCGTCAGTAGTGCATATCATCACCACTGCCGGGATTTGAATCGCGGACACACTGTTCATGAGCAGGCAACCGTGTTTACCACTGCACCATTGAACTCACATTAGGCACGACCGAATTATCATATGTGAACACTCAACCACTTTCGCTTGTAAATAATGATCAGGTTACCCGATCGCCTCGAGAGGAGACACAGTTACTGTCTGTTAACTGCAATCGATGACCCTTCGACTAGGCCTTCTCTCCAAGTTGAAATCACGGAAATCATTGACTTGTTGAGCGGTATTTGATTAATGATGAGTAGTAGGGGATTGTGGTTTTCCACGTAAATTGAACATCTTCCACAACTGACCATAGCTGTCGCATTCCCGTAAATTTTCCAATGGGACCCTTTCGAAAGACTGCACTAGACTCACATATGATGATTCAGTCGTGGCTAACGTGAAGTCAGTGGCGCAGTGGTCAACACGGTTTCCACATGAAAGCATGGCCGGGGTTCTAGTCCAGACAATGACGAGGATATACACTACTGATGAGCGCTGACGAGAACGAAATTCGAGTCTAGTGCTTCTTTCCGAAATGGGCCAACTGGAAAGTCTATGGGAATGCGACAGGTGCGATCAGTTGTGAGTGATGTTTAATTATTGTGAAAAAATATGCGCCTGTGTTTGAGAAAACTGGATGTTCGTAGGGTATGATTTGCATTACCACTTAGGCAGGATTCTCAAGATTGCAATAAGGTAGTAGCTATGTCGTGTCGTGAATTAATGGAGACGTATCCGTATGTTCAAATTCTGCGGAAAACCACTGGTGAAGACGATCGATATGTCACTGTAGAGCACAGCTTTAATGATACTTCGAGCAAGACGGCAAAGCCGTTTTAAATAAGTAAATAAAGATGTATTCACATATATTCTGTCAAGAAAACTTTAAAAAGTCTGCTGCGATTATTCAGTAAATTAAGCAATAAGACTCGGATACACAAAATTCAGGCCAGTGTGTGTGTTTGTGGATGAATAGCCGATAAACTAGGCATACATGCGCGCATAGTATGGAGATACAGATGAAGGTAATCTGAACTATTGAAATCAACTCGCACAAAAATTATTAGTAAGTATTAAAGCTTGGATAAACATATTCAGTTCACTTTTAAAATATTTTTCTGACCTCGGTTGAAATAGACAGGAAGTATCCGAAGTGATAAAAATCCACTCAAATAACACCTTGATACTGTAAACACTAAAAGTACGGAGTAGTCAGTTTTCACTATCATCAATTGATTACAAACATTCCATTTCATGGTTTTTTATCAGTTTTATTAACCCTTCATTGCTTAGTGTGTCTAATGACCCAGGGAAAGTGAAAATTGATTAGACCTTACTGACGCAACAGACGTGAAGTTTTCATCTTAGTTCCACCACAAAGTAGTTATACAAAGTTACAACGATCGTCAACAGACTGTTGTCGATGGTTTCTGTCGAATGGCATGACAAATCTGTTTAAAACTGTTTTCCTTTTCAAGAAGACTCGACAGATTAGCCAATTTTCCCCAATCACCTTGTTTAACCAGACTAAGTCTCCAATAGTTTATATTGCGAAGGTAAGAAAGACTAACACATTAATAAAACCCATTGATTTATTGGCAGTTTCGAGCGATTTTTCGTTGACAATTCGAGCATAGTGAACTATTGCCTATAGCTGAGAAGGTGAAGTGAATCATAGATCGAACGGAAAATACTGAGTTACCATCTAGGGTATCACGATTTAAAGTCAATCGAGATCAATGTATAACTGTAAGCTGCATCACATACACGAGGTAGCTCTTTGAGTCTCCAATATGTTGCAAAGATGAATGTAAACCACAGTTCTGCTATAAGTCTTCTTACATCTCAACCTGCGTGCTGAGTAGCTGTTCACGGGGAATATATTTAACTGGCTACGACGTGACATTTCGTTGAGTTGTGTAGATAAAGTCTTAAGAAAGTTCGGCCAGTATCACCAAATCGATGAAGCTGGTGAAGATTAAGAACTGTGCATTTATTGTATCTGGTTAGCATGGACTACTAGCGGTCTGAGTTTCGTATAGGCTAAATTTCCTGTTTAAAGGATTAGGTAATTACATATATCTCCTAGTAATCCGATCCGATTTGGGTGGAATATGGCTTTCTTTATCGGTTGTAGGATAGTCCAACGAGCGATATACTTGCCCTAACTCAGCGAACTGAACGGACATGATAAGGTTTACGTCAGATATGTTTAGATTTGTTATACAGTAGTGAACGAATAATGAGCTTTTTCGGTTGTAAATCTACAGCCGTCCACTAGAGGTTTCCAGAGCATTTTGGTAGTAGTTGGAACAATTTTACGAGACTGGAATTTCAATGAAAATATACAAGTGGCAACGGGGTGTAAGTTCTCTTTTGGTGTTAGTTTTACACATACTGTGGTCACGCGTAAGCAAAATTGAGATGCCATGTAGACACGCCATGTGCACAACCTTACTGACAAAGTGAAACAGGGAAGTGTAAAAAACAACGACACTATGGGGCTCCGTGTGCAGCACACTGTTTTGCGATGTGGAATTATCTGGACAGACAAATAACGTGCACACGTGCACTCCTGGCGTAGTGCAGTCGCGGTCTAATAGCCTGAGTTTATTTGGGGCGAGTCGTTTTGTGTATACTTCATAGGCTGCCCACACCCGTTTGATGAGATGATTAAGGCAATCTGAGCGATCGGTCTATCGACCGCAGAATTGCGGCGTTTCCTGTTTCCTGGTTTAGTACCTATTATTCACTCGCATAAGTGATTACTCTTTCGAAAGTAATTTGTATAATGTCTATCTAATAGATTTATACAATAACGAAGCCTTTCCCTGTAAAGTGTTGGTTAGCAAATGAAAATGGCGAAAGCTAGGCAGTGAATCCATTTAACGTCAGAAACGTTTAATTGAATACGCGGATCAAGCGCTGAGAGTGCATAAATCGAGAACACATTGTTGAATCGAGCACGGCAGCAACGGTAAACTAAGGCAGTGAAAACAAATAACAAAACCTTGCTCAAAAGTTGCGAAGTAGTATTTTTTTGACGACGTTCTCACATCTAGTAAGCTGTTATGCAACACACCATGAGGGTCACATTAACTGAAACAACCGCTTTTTCTCATGATCAACCGATTTGATTGTAAACGAAGCAGTGCAGTAACTGCATTCGTCGGTGTACATGTGACAGAGTAACTCGACAGATAACGTAGTTTCAGCTGGTTTTAAAAGTCGGGGAAAATTGAAAACACATTTGGAAGCACGAGTTATACAGTTTGAGGTTTCAGCCGTAATGTGGCAATATGACTTTTCAATCAATAAGATCGTTTTGGTGAATGTGTATGTTGCGTAAATCCTACGTGAATTACGAATATATCAATATTCAGCTGCTGATGACAGACAACTGAAGAACTTTACATGCCACTTGTTCAAACCAGTCAGTCAGTTAATTATTTCTTTAGGACCGTCTTCCATCACTCATTGTCAACAATTCATGTCTTCCTACGGTATCAGAATGTTAAGAGAAACAAACGGCGTACTTCTGTGGAAACCAGGCAATAGATGCGCAATAATCAAAAAATACTTGGAGATTTTTCATTAAGTAACAGCAGTACGAAACATGAAGGTCACTTGGAAACAACGGTATAAGTCGAATGGCAAAGTTTTGATCGCTTACTCAAAGGAAATTTTAGTCGATGAGGGAGAGATAACTTACGAAGCCTGTGCCACACAAAAAACCCTGATGAAGATCGCGGACAATTCGACGAATGACCACAATTGGTATCAATGGAAGAGAACCATCGATTAGATTTGACGGTTACTTCAAAAGAAAGAGGACTAGGTTTGTGCGGAAATCAGAGAGAATAATGGGTGACGTGTGAACAGTAACACAGAGTGTGTGCAATCAAATCCTTTCGTTGACATATGATAGAATACTTAGACAGAGCTAGTAAAGTCCGGATAGCGACGATTGGTTGCATAAGGAAGGAATTTGTCATAGTCTTTCCGCACACTGTAAAAATTTGAAAAACCTTAAAGTCAACCAACTGTCTTCCAGAACTCTCACCACGACGATGAAAATGTTTCAAGTGGTTGACAAAAAATACCAAATCTTTAAACACCGAACCATCGAAAGCGAAGCAGAAAACTGTGTAGTGTAGAAAAATCAGCGCACTGGTAGACCGCTTGATTAACTGACTTACAAATTCTGGGTCATTGGCGTGAAACTTATCAGTGTTTGATGGTCTGAGACGAACTGAGTAGTACAGACGGAGAAGATAAGTGAAAACCACGTACAAATGGTCCGGCAACTGCAATCTTACTTTCATGCGCACTTTGGTTGTTCGCCACACATTAACACATCATTAATTTACTTAATGAGTTCAGTCTTCGTGTGTTGTTTATGGGGCATGTGTGAGAAAGCTAATTACGGTGTACTTCCCCAGCTCTAGTCCATATTGCAAATTTTATAGGAAAATAGGAAAGGAAAAAACTATTCAATTGCATTGCATTTTTGTTCTTCACCAAGTCCATATGCAATTAAAGTGTTTCATTGAACTGTTTAACGGATTACCTATTTTTCTTTAGTTTACTGTCAAATTGTAAGAAAGCAAGCAGCCGTAGTTCCGAAGTCCGGATGGACACAAAAGTACGGGCAAGCCAACACGTTAAATCCCACGATTTTATCCGACTAATCCCAAAACAGAAATCAATCCGCTTAATGTCATCAACAGTCATTAAATCTACTCGGAAGGCATAGTGAAAATTGAATTTTCTTTTATTCTTAGTGGAAAACGATTGCCATAATGAATTATTTACACATATTGTGGTTGACGCACTAGCCGAGGAGTTTATTTCTAACGTTAGAAGGACATATACACCCAACGTTCTACTGTTTAAAACAGACTGTCGTTGTCAGATAATTCTATTTTCCTATCATAATCGCTTGCTTCTAAGGAAGAATTGATTTAGCCAATCAGGATTTATGGAGGCTCCCAGGAAAACCTCGAACAGGGTTCAACATAATTTTTACTCACTTGGATTTCAGTTAACTACACTCACCGGCTATTAAGTACTATTTAACTAACTGGCCTTCAACCTCCCGTTTTTACAACACCTTTAACTTTCCGCATGACCTATATATATATATATATAATCATAAGGTTCATGTTTATAGCCGGAATGAGGTGACTTCCACAGCTGTCGTCTATTTTGATTTGAGTTTAATCAGATACGTGCGAGGCGTTGTGTTTGCAGACAAAGTTTTGACCTTTGTCTATCTCAAGACAGAAGCTTCGAGTCCTTTGGAACAAAATATCTCCCTGATTGACGCGGCACATTTTCGGCATATGTGGCAGCTCTTGAGCAAATAGACCTGAACCTACATCTGCCAGTGAAACAAGAATTTTTAGCCGAGAAGCTAGTTTGTTCTGTGTTAGGTACCCAGAAGTCGTTTTCAAGACGAGTTAACTGTGTGCGACTAATCAGTGTTTGTACAGTCACTGTTTTGGTTCTAATGTACAACAAACAGATTGATTCGGTTGACTTGACGCCTGCTTAAACAGGTTAAAGAGCATTACCCGATTTAAACCGGAACTTAAGTCACGAAGTCAGTCACCAGAGCGGTTACTGCACATCACGCGGCAAACGATCATCAGGTAGTTCCAGCAAGGTACATCTAATATAGTCAGGCAGAAGATTTTTACAGCGCTGGAGTCGATCGCCAAAGACTCACTTAACTCCACCCTTTTTATGAAACAATTAGGCTAGCCTGTATGTTTTTCTTATTTCAGTTGGTTCACAGTTTTTATATCGTCCACTTTGACGCAGCTAGTTGATCCCGATCACGAGATAAAAATCACTTTTCTGCCCAAAATAGTGGATATTGCTTGTTGTGAATGAGTTTAATGATTTAGATAACCCGTTCACTTTTCTGTATATCGCAGTTTTAAGGGCCGGCTGAATGATTACTGAAAGGATGTTTGTCACGCCATAGTCTTTCTGACTAATTGGGGATTACTATGAAATTACTATCCTTGGCTTAGAGTGAGAAGTAAGTGTTAACCTTGACTGTAAACATCTGATTATGTACTGGACAAGTTGGTTCTGTTTTTATCTGCCGAAATAGACCTACACCTGCAACAGTGATTGCTGAGTCACAGTTTTTTGGAGTTTAAGACTGAAAAATCTTAAAACCTTCAATCAGAAAGGTTTTCCGTGAATGAATTTTAGAATCGGCTAACATGAACATCGTTATGAGCCTAGAAAAAGATAGGGGACAGTCGCTTTACTGAGTAAATAAAGCTCAAAACTTTATAATCAACATATCAGAAGTGAATTATAGGAAGTGATATAGTAGGGTCCTTTCAAATTATACCACAAACAGTAATGTACATTAAACTAATGGTGCTTGTAGATTTCTATGAAAAATATCCTCAACTGTACTTAAGTAGGTTCATGTGGTTGATATTGCTTTAACTACAATAGAGAGATCGATTCCAGTGAACAATGTTGACAACTGCTAGCTCAGACTATGATGCCAATTTATGGATTACAGAAACCTTTGTTTGAGAACTACTCTTCACAAACTGGAATGATGTCAGCACGGAATTGAAACAATAGAGGAAATGAAAGAAACATTTGAAAAAAGTAATTCAGGAACTGAAAATCAGGAGCATTTCCACGGCTCACGAAAGCTTATCTTGATTTGATTGCCATACAGAAAAGACTTTGGCTAAATCCTGATAATAAGAAAATCTTCAACTTTGGCCGAGTGACAACAGTCTGGGGAAAATCTATTCAAAACCAAGCATAGAACTCTGCGATAGATTGCGACCTCAACTGTTAAGAATACTGAAGGTAAACACAAAAGGTAAACCAGATGTTCACATCAAAAATATATATATATAACGCTTCAGAACAGAGAAGTCAGAAAGAGTTTCTTGCACATTTCGCACATTTCGCTGCATCTCATCAGGTACATACTGCAGTCTGTGTTTATATAGCAAAGTTCAATGGGCATTGTGAAGCTAAACAACAAAATCAACAACCACACCAACACACGCACATTCACACACATCCACACACATCAATTACCAGGGCAATTTGGTACTGACGAACAAGTCTTTCTGTACACAGAGAGGTGGCTTCCATTTGCTAATTGCTACCGCCTCTGCGAGCCGGAGAAGCCTTCGATTTTTGTTGCTTAACGTATCCGAAGCACCTTCTCCAGGTTCAGTTGGGGTCGACAAGTTAACAGGTGTCGGGCGATCGATGATGCTGGTTCCCTGTGACTTGTTACATTCTGATTTGATCCCGGTGTTGTTGTATCCATGAGTGTTTTGCGAACCAAAACTGTAATGTGTTTGTTGACCCGATGACGTAACTGCTGCTCCGTTCTGCCTATGTAAGTGGCCCGGCACTCACATGAGAATTCGTAGATGATGTAATATTTGGCGTTGAGCGGTAGTGGTGTTTTCAACGATGGAGTTGGGATTCGGGTGGTGGTGAACAGCATGACCAGTTGGGCTGCATAGAACGTGCGTCCCATAGCTGCCGTGAGACGGGTTTTCAACAGAGTGGCAATGTCATCACCTCTGTATGGCAAACGGAAGTAGACATTTAGTTTGGGAACTGTTGAATACATCGCAGCGGCCGGCTTTTGTTTGCTGAATTTCTCAACAAATGCCGATGGATAGCCATTTTCTCTCAGCGTGGTTCTCAACAATGACATCTCTTTGGCCAATGTTTCTTTTGAGCGAATTCTCCTTGTGCGATAGAACAAGGTCCTCACCAGACCCCGCTTGTACTGGATCGACACAAAACTGTGAAAGTTCAGGTACTGTCCAGTCCAAGTATGTTTCCGATAGATAGACCGCAGTAAGCAACCGTTGTTATGGCGCTTCACGAGAATATCCAAAAACGCCAGGGTTTCAATCTGTTCGTGCTCAATGGTGAAGCTTATTTTGGAATTCAGCTTGTTCATTGAATCGAGCATACTCGTTGCCAACTCCTTGGTATCGGTAACTATCAACACGTCGTAAACGTATCGCCGATAGAAATGAGCCCGACTGATAACAGCGTCTGCGTTCTGCTCCAGATGGGCAACGAAAATATCGGCTAGTAGCGGACCAAGTGGACTGCCCATAACAACACCATCGATTTATGTATATCCAGTTCATTGGAAGTAGAACTTCACGTTTGTTGTGCATAGTAGGAGAAGGCGTTCTAGCTCAGACGTAGGCAATCCTATGTTCAATTGATGAGAGTCAATATACTGACAAATTATACTGACCATCTGCATCAGAGGGACATTCGTAAACAAGGAGGCGATGTCCAAACTGGCCATATGTTTGTTGTTGCAGTCGAAACCATCAAGTAAATCGATTAATCCAAAGCTGTCTCTCACAGTTTTCTTAACCATCGACTGTCTTAGAGGCTGAAGAAGTTGGGATAGCCACCGTGCCAACTTGTGTTGTGATGAATCGGAAATGGACAGTATTGGCCTCAGTGATATATCAGCCTTGTGAAGTTTGAGCAAACCACACAGTTGGGGAGTGTGTGATACTCTAGGTGTAACTGACTTTGTCGTTGACTGACCAATGAAGTGTCCTTACAGCAATGCTTGCATTTCTTTGTTAATGCGTCGTTCAATTTCAGCAACATTGTCTACTGAATTATCCTGACGGACTTTGGTTGTGTCATTTAATAGTGGTTGCATCCTTGATACACAGTCAGCCTTATCCATGACCACAACGCCGGAGCCTTTGTCTGGTTGTAGAATTATCAGGTTTTCATTGGTTCGTGGCTTAGAAGTGGCGCCAATATGTTTCGGAGTCAAGATTGTGTTCACTTTGGAGGATATAACTCTGTATTGATGTTCAAGGTCGATTAGCCCAGCTTTAAACCAACTGCGAGCGTCTGCTGACACTGGACTGAGTTGTGAGAGTTGGTCAAACAAAAGCTCGAACTTGGCCTGCGACTCCATGCTGTTTTTCTTCCTTAGAGGTATAAAAATTGAGACCACAAGACAGGGCTTCCAACTGAACGCTGTTGAGTTGAATTGACGACAAGTTGGTCACATACCTAGCCGGATTTTCAGGAAATGTTGAGCCTATCAGATTGTGTCTCAGTGACCTCTGTAGATTGCTGATTAGATTTATTCTCGTCTGCTTAACCTTTTCACCACAAAAGTTGACGAAATTAATGCTGCAGATAAGTCTTTGGGTTAATCGATTTACTTGATGGTTTCGACTGCAACAACAAACATATGGCCAGTTTGGACATCGCCTCCTTGTTTACGAATGTCCCTCTGATGCAGAT
>LUCH01000557.1:0-14310 GCA_013368495.1 Paragonimus heterotremus
TGTTATGTTCCTGAGTTGTTGAACAAATCAGCTAATCGTATATCCAATCACGCGATTCAACCTGAGAAGACAAACAAATCTTGACCCAATGTTTATCGATATAAAAACGCACGTAGGAAGATGAACGCTCAGAATGATGCGATACAATTAGTCCACAGTAATGAAACACCAATGATGAGCTACAATGTAAATAGAAAACAATGTAAGGGTGCGGTAACTGAATGCAGTTGTTCGTTTGGTGGCTGTCCACCTAACATGATCGCTCTCGGCAAGGGAGAACGAGACGTGAACAGTGGAGTAAAACTAAGTCACTAATCATGACAGACCAGAAACTACAGCTTGAGACTAAAGTCGTACTCTCTGCCTCACCAGTACCCACTCCGACCTGTGTGCCAGTGGAAGAAAGCAGGGATGATTCCGTAGTCGCCATCCCAACAACTGACTCTTCAAATATGGGCACCATTGTTGAAGTTATTGTACTCAAGCCGTCTCTCGAGTTACCTTTACCACTAACCACCGACAGGCCCCATGGAAACTTCTTCCTTCTCAGGATTCGGAACAATAGGGGCCCGCTGGGGCAGCCGCCTGGGATTCGAAAAACATTTTGTTTGTCCGTCCCACAGGGTACTTCTATCGGTGACCCTATTAAACAGCGCACACTGCCCCCCTTTAAGCCTTGCATTCGAAAGACAAAAAGTCAAATTTTCCATGAGTGAAAAATCCCAAACACCCTCAGAAAAATGGGAATTTAGCAGGGGTGCAGAGGCCACAAGCAGCGACACCAAGAATGCTGGTCAGGTGTCCTGTAGGAACGCCGACATACGCACAAGCGATGACGTCGCATCCGCACCCACACAAGAGGGCCAACAGAGCCACTCGGCAGCACAAACCGAATACAGCCCCACCACCATCTTCAATCCTAGGTCTTCTTTCCCAAGTTATTCTTCGCAATCCCCTATCTCTTTTCTCGCCAAGTCATGTGGGGAAGTAGCTCTCAAGTGCATGTACACGGACTGTCTGAGTGTGTTTAATAAATTACCGGAAATCAGACAGCTAATTCATGACACAACCGCACATATTTGCTTTCACGGAGACGGCTTACAGATGACATCAGTGACGGTGAATTGAATGTCCCCGGATATTCAGTTTACCGAACTGACTCCGCCCGACGGAGAATGAGAAGTTCTGCAGTTTTCCCTCACCAGCATCTCCCAACACTCATGATTACCAGTGGTTGTCAGTTCTCCGATAAATGTGATGCTCTGTGGCTTCGACTGGCATTGCGTGGCCCAGACTCACTGCAGTGCTCTTCTCTAAGGAGAGGGCAGTGTAATACAGTTCTCTGTCGTGTGATTGACGCCATTTGAATTTTCGTCTGTGTAAGTTGTGTGCAATACTTACTGGGTCTTTGGCTCATGCTTGTTGGTCTTTGTTACCATTCCAGATTCCCGTTCGCCCTTCGTCTTTCGGAGATACGCTGTTCCTCATTGTCTCCACCCCGTTGCACATTATACGTACGGAGAGGATTATATCTGAAAGTAGAGAGAGCACGAATCGCGAGTGCGGGCGCGTTAACAACTACAGGGATTCCTGGGACGAAATGCTTTTTGCTGATACCGAGGGTTCCAGATGAGAAACGCATTTTGTCACCGGGGATGAGGCTGGTAATCCTTTGCTAAATGCTGGTTTCAACTTACCGACCGAAATTACATCGCGCATGTCATTGTGGTTCACGATGAAAGTCTTCGTATCCTTTGCGAAGACCCTATAGAGACCGGCGTATAGGGGTTGCATTAGTTGGCGCAGGCTATCCGTACGTACATGGATGTGGCTACAAATGGACAGTTAAGTATGCATGTGCACGACTGGTGATTGTTCTCTAGGCTGTACAAGGCGTAGCTTTCGCATTTAGTGCACCAAACGAGTTGTGTAACTACGGTACTCGTACGATACTGAAGGTGTAACTGAGATGGGTTTAGTTGGTAACTCAAGAGTATAACCAATTAGTTAAGACTTGGTTCGGCTATGGTGGCCTTCACGTCCTTCTTAACTGTGTTCCATAGGCCTAAAAGCACTAGCAGAAGTACTTCTCTCCATGAAGGACTAGCATGTGCGCTAATAGCAAACTTTAACTGATGTTAAAAACGTCTAACTTTCCCATTTTTACTGCCGGATGGTAAGCCCTTGTGTAAATTTGCTCGCATTCTGAAGTATTTAGAATTACCGCGAAATATCTTTCAAATTGTGACCCACAATCTGCGATCATAACTACTGCACAACCAATTTGTGCCATCCAACGTTCCAGAAAAGTGCTGACTGCCGTTTGTGATGAGCATTTCGGTAGCGATATGGATGTAGGCCATCTTGTAAAGCGGTCAGTACACGTCATCATTGTCATCATCATCACCATAGACAGCAGTGCATCAGCACACGTCAGCCGGTAAATCGAATCATTTGAGGGCGGTAAGGGGTCCACCATATTGACGAGCATGTGATGAGAACGCGCTTCTGGTGAAGAACAGGTGACCAGGGATTCTTCGTATGTTGGTGGGCTTTGAAACGTTAGCATTGGAGACATGAGTGCTTCAGGCTATATGGGACGTTCAGTGACAAGTTTAGGCGAAACGTATGTGCCCAGGTGAGACAAGTTGTGCAATGTGTCGAACATTATGGCGGAAAGATGTGGACACTACAGGGCATGTTGTGCTCTGGGAAGTTTCGCAGAGGATTGTTCCCCCCAAAGATGTCAGAGGTGCAGGCTGAATTGTGAGAGAACCACTTTATCGAAGGCATTCGATCCCTCAATCAGTGGCTTGCGTGGCAGCCGTGGTTGTGAAGTGAGTGCACTTAGTGACGCAGGGCAGTGAAAGCCTTAAGGAAGCTGTCTTGCTGATGACGTCTTACTTTCACTTACGGCTCGGTTTTTTGTTCGCAAGGTATAGATTACTTGATGTTGAATGTTTGAATACAGACGTAGCTATTTTTTAGTAGTTACGTCCCCTCCCGTCCCCTTCTTTTTTTCTTCTCTTATCCTATACAGGGTTTGTTTCTTCTTCGTGGTTGTGTGGCAGTTAAGCATCAGTATGAACCACTGATGTATTGCTGTCTGGGATGATAATGATGATGATGGTGATGAAGTCGTGGCACGTCGTCGTACTTAACAACAGTTGTCTAGTTTCGCGTTCGATTCAGTGAATTGAGCTGCACTTTTAGTGTTGGCTAAATATAGGGATGTGTCAAACATGTATGTGAACATATTGTCGGCCCTTTACCTCGTACTTTAGGTCAGATTAAAGTCTAGGGTGAACACCAAGAGCGGCGTGCGTCAAGACTGTCTGCTTTCATCAATTTTGTAATAGACGAAATAATGGGGGACTGTTTGCGGTACTCACAAGATTTCGGCGTGGACCTCCTGCGTGGTGAAAGACTGACTGATCTTGATTGTGCTGACGACAAGGTGTTGTTACCTAACAATTTTCAAACAGCACAAACAATGCTAGGAGCTACTTCGCACTCTGCTAAGTGCTTCTGAATGCGCTTTGCAGCCTCAAAGTGTAAAGTGATTCTGTAAGATTGTTGTGATTATGTTG
This sequence comes from Paragonimus heterotremus, assembly GCA_013368495.1. Taxonomy (NCBI): domain Eukaryota; kingdom Metazoa; phylum Platyhelminthes; class Trematoda; order Plagiorchiida; family Troglotrematidae; genus Paragonimus; species Paragonimus heterotremus. The sequence goes on from LUCH01000557.1 coordinate 3,591, forward strand.
ATTTGATGTTAGATAATGAAGTTATAGGAGTTTCGGATCCGTTTTTGTACTTGGGCAGCTACATCAACGGCGGCGGAGGTGTAGGGAATGAAATAGAAGCACGTATCTCTAAGTCTTGGCTGGCATTCGCTAATCTAGGGCATCTTTCGCAACAGAGAGACATCTCCTTAGTATTTAAGGGTCACATTTTTTGGCGACAGCGGCAGCGGGACATGACGGCTCACTGTAGAAGGCGTGAACCGTGTTCATTTATTTGACCATCGATGTCTGTGTTCGATCTCCTGCAGCCGGTGGCAACAACGAGTAAGCAAGGAAGAGGTTAAAAAGCGTATACTTGGTAGTGATTGTCAAAGGAGTTTTTTTGTTGTTCAGTCCTCACACTTGCACAGACTTAGGTTATCAGGCCATGTACTAAAGGTGTCAGCTAGTCGTCTGCCATACCGAGCACTGCGAACGCTATGGCGATTGGCGTAAGGTGTGAAGTGGACAGGTGATGACCTGTTGTAGAGAAATGAAGTGGTTTGCCAAGGAGCCGGTCGCTGCAGATCAGATTCGTCTTTAGAGCTAGGGCCCTCACAATTCACAGAGTTAGTGGCTGGAGACTTTAGTTGAGATGGTGGCTATTCGGGTTCACTGGCGTGAATGTTGTCGTCGTTTAGCCGAGTTACATGTGAAGTAAGTGCACTTAGTGACGCGAAGCAGTGAATCCAAGTTGTAGGAAAACTGTCTCACTGATGACGCCCTACTTTCACTTATACCTCGGTTGTTCGTTTGTAAGGTGTTGGCACCTTGATGTTGAATGTTTGAATGTAGGCGTGAGTATTTCTAGTGGTTAGGTCATCTCCCCTCCACTTCTTTTTCTCCTCTTCTGGCCAGAGCTTGCTTCTCCATGGTTGTGTGGCAATTAAACACCACTGATATATTGCTGTTTATGATGATGATAGTAAGTATACAGTACTAAGTTGCACAATTGATGTCTGTGGAGGTACTGAAAACAATTCGAACAGGCTCATCACTTTAGTACACGATGCACTAAGTCGCCTTTTCAGAGCACGAGTTAGCCAGACGCCGTATATAAGAACGTCGTTGAGAATGGAGATCGAATACTTATTGTACCGACACAGAAAAAAGGCAGGCGATGACGAAGAGCAGCCGTTGACAGACGATTAGCCCAGAAGTGTTGTTTCCCGATTTGCGCCCCTTAGTAATGCGACACAAACAAATGATTGGTTGTGCGAACTTTCTTAACAACCCAGATGCAATATGTAACTATAGATATTGGAACTAGTTGACACATTATACCACAGGCAGATCAGTGGAATCTCCAGGTCGCTACAGCCTATTCATTCAGAGGTTTCGGATGTTTTGCCGGAGACGAAGACTGAATTGGGCGTCGCTACTCATCGCCTTGGGGAATTGGCATCAGTACGATCCCATCTACGTAGCTATTGTGATGACAGGACTGCAAACTGGCTGTGTGGACCAATAACATACCAACGCTGGAAGTGCGCTAAACAAGCGGCTCAAGTACTCGGTCTCGGATGCTGAAGTGGTTGTCCCTGGACACCCTCTTTTCGTTTCCGATGGATCTTAGATGCGTTCGGAAGTGGGGTGCCCATACAACTACAAGGAGGCTTAATGTTCTTTACTTGTAAACAAAGGGTGTGGATTTCTTATAAACCCCATCACGTCAGTCCTCAGTGGAATCATCCGGTTATGGTTGCTCCCTCCACGGACTCTCCAAGTGTGTCTATTTTCAGCCTGAATATGTGACCATTCTTTGAACTCTCTGCAGCTTTCTCACATTCTGTTTTTCAATATTGATCTGACGTATGCGGCAAGCAAAGCGGCTGAAGTTGTGTTCGCCAGCTTACTGACAGACCTTTTGATAGCCCCTAGTGCATCACGTAATGTGCGAGTTTTGTTCGTATTGTTCTGTATCTTGAATGTTGCTGAGAAAGCACACAGGTCCCGTTCACTTTTCACTTGTCTCAACAACCGTCCAAGCTGGTGACAGACATCCACTCCGTTCGTCCTCTTATGCGTGTACGTACATTTTTCTGATTTATTAGCAAAACCCACTTCATTAGGCTGTCCAGATCGGTATACAGAGCATCCGATCTCCTGCCGACTTTATGACGAGCCCGACTTCGAGGTCGTCCGTGTGCACTGAACACGGCGATTCGCTGATTTTAGGGAGGTCATTAATGAAGACCAGATAGAACAATCGGCTCCGGCCTGAGCTCTGTGGAACACCGTTGCATTCCTTCTGCTAAGAGGATTTGATTCTGTGCACCTTCACTGAGTAATTGCGATTACAAAGGAAGATGGGGCTGTTGGCGTCGAGTGTTTGCAGTTTGTTTTCGAGTTTCCCACGTGGGACTTTGTCGAAAACATTGCGGAAGTCCACAAGGATGACGTCTGTTGGCCTATCACTTGTCTTAGCCTCAACCTGGTGCGCCCCTGCGAAAAGTGAATTCGCAAGGCAAGGGCGGTCCTGACGAAAACCATGTTAGTTGGGGTGTAGTAACTTGTTTATCTGTAAACGGTTCTTGAGCCTCAAATATAGCAAGTGCTCCATTACCTTCTTCATAGCCGAGGTAAGGCTAACTGGTCGATAGCTGTCTGGCATCTTGCGGCTGTCAACCCTATACTTCCTTATACACAAGACAGACGAATACCATTATCCATTCCATTGGAATTCGACTTCGTTATCAACAAAGGTTAAGAATTCGAGCTACTGGAACTGCAAGTACATCTGCAATTCCTTTCATTATTAATGGAAGCAGACCGTCCGGTCCAGATGACTTCCGGAAGTTGAGATTCCTTTGCAGTTCTGCAACCTCCTCTTCCTTGATCTGCTCTGCGTTGAACAGCGATACCTCGGATGTACACAGAGAAACCGGACGTTTGTCAACGAAGTATACCGTAGCATAATAAGCCGCCTGGATCCCCGCTTTCCCCTCTGCAGTTTCTGCTTCCTCAACCTCTCCTGCCGTTGTAGGTATACCCGTTCTTGCTCTCGCCCGTCTCCAAAAGTGAACATGTAACGTTCTGGGGCCGTCGCTGACTGCGATGCAAGGCGATTCTCATGCACTCTGCGCTTCTTAATTTTTCATCTACTATAGTAGTTACGAACACCTCTTTAACGTTCTTATCTGTATATTGTTGCTCTAACTTGTCTTCATGCTCGACTACGTTGTCGACTGAGTGTTCTCAGCTCCCGATCAAATCATGATGGCCGTTGGTGGCGAGGGCGGGGAATGAAACCAAACATCCGAACCAGTATTAGCACGTGCTCTCCTATTCACTTCCACCGACTGTCACTCTCTGAATCATCTTCGTCCTTACGACCAGTCGGGTTTGCTTTTCCTTGCTTACTAGATGATGGAAGTCCTTACCCCGATTATATTTTTCCCAATCAAGACCTACTGGTTGATCCCTAAAATGTTGGTTCATTAAGTCCAGCTGATCATACAGTTCTTCCGTTTGTTTTTGCTTTCAGTACTTGTTTTACCAGGTCACGTAGCGTTAGCCTTTGGGACTGGTAAAACAAATGTCTGGAACGGCTACGATCTATCTTATTCCTTCGTTGAACTACGTGGTAAAATCAGCCTTCCTACTGTTTTGGATGAATCTGTACCATTAGCGTCTGCAAAGTGGAACAGGTCTATATGTCAGCTGTGCCAATCTGAAGATACGGCATGCTTAGATGAACTGTCGGTTATCCACTTCAGACTTTGCTCGGAAGGATTACTTCTAGATCCTCAATCGGCGTACCTCGCTCATTTTCGAGGATCGTCCTCATTGTCAGCAACAGCTTACACCAGAGTTCATCACTTGTCCAGAAGCGTTTCTCGACTCGCATTGTCAGGCCGCATTATTTGTTGTAAAATTCGTAAAATCATAACTAGAACCGAGGTTTTTGGAATGTCTGTGAGCCAAACTACGTGAGATAATTTAAAAGGGATCAGTGGCGGCATATTTTCGCCTATCCACCCTGTTGGATTCAGCAGATAGAGCGATTTGTGTTATGGCGTAGGATGGCTGATGCATTATAGAACTAGTGGCGATGCAGACTGTTATAGTTTTGTGTGGTTTAATCTATCGCCAGGATATCCATACGTAGACAGAACGAATAGGTTTCTCAGTCAAAGCTTTGGTCCTTGTCACTACCGCAAGGTAATGGGTTGGTGGCGGTGTATTAGAGCTGTTGTCCCCTTATCGAAGAGGACCATGCAATTGAACCTGTTGATCTGTTTGGCATGAAAGACTCCTTAGATGTGCTTGTTTCACCGTCCAGATTAACTTAGTAGGTTGTCGGGATGCACCGTGTCTCACACCGCAAGAGTACCTCAACTTCTGCGTCACGTAGGACTAGCCAAATTTTGCTGTAGTCGCGAGTGCTCTGGAGGAATTTTATTATAGCATTTTTGCTAGCGTACCGTCTACTCTTCAATCCTTATTGGTTCTCGAATGCAACACAAGCACTATCGGTAATACGTATTCGTCTGTCCACCAAATTCCAACCTTCACGCCAATCTCCCAGAGACCTTGCTCAAAGCAACTTGCTGAGCTCCTGAACTCAACGCTGGCTCAGTCTATGTTTAAGAAAACATTACCCACCAGCAGGAGATTAGGAAATATGGCACCCCTTTTCAAGGAAGTTAGACGGCATAAATATCCTTTGGTTTTTATAAAACATTTGGTCGTGTAAATCACTCTTCTGTTTGACACACTGTAATGTAGCCTTCGTCATTTGCTTAGATCATATCATACCGACCAGCACTATAGGATGCACACAAGCTACTTCTTGTTAACGGCTAAATCTCAGTAAGTTTCTTCAGGCTTCATTCTCGATCAGCTACTTTTCTCATTCGTAATGAATTCCCTCTGTTTCGCTGATTTTTGCGAACATGTCGCCACTTATCCTTTTGTGTGATCTCAAATCACCCAAGCATCTTAAAGATTAATCCGAACCGGTTAACATACGTGATCTTGATACTGGTGTTACGACCTCACCTGACAGAGAAAAGACAAGAGCAAACGCAAGATCGCGAGCAGTATCTCTATCACGAACGAACGCAACGATATTGTAAAGCGGTACGAAAATCAGAGCTCAAAAATCGGAACGCAAATCTCACAACTTAGAACCCCCCAACAAGTAAGGAAAAAGATGGCCTTCAAAACGAGCTTTATTTACTGCTCAACCCGAAGGCGAAGTAGCTGTTTACAGCAACTGTATTTATAGGTTTGTGATGGCCTTGGACCTAGGACGCCGAATGGACCAATCAGAAGCGAGCGCAGCTTCTCGGAGGTTCCAGAATTCTGGCGGGCGTTCAGATTCCCAGAAAATGAAGAAATCCATTTTCCACACATACAAGGCTAATTTTTGGGAAAATGTGCCTTTTCCCAACAACTGGAGAGTTTAAGGTTGTATCCGCTCGTTGATGGTCGAGTGTTACTTGTGTTAATGATTTATCTATTTAGACACTCCTGGTTGCTTCATCTTGCCCATTCGAATTCACTCAGTAGTGAAGTAAGTATGACAAGGACCACTAATACGATGGCGCTACACAAGCGCGTTTTTAATCATTACAATCCCTGTTGTCTTACGCTACTGTGCAACTTCATCGAACCACACTGGAAAGGTTATTGCCATTTGACCATCTTTTCTTCAAAATGACAAGTTACTTCTTACTGTGGTACAACGACGTGTCATTGAGGTCTTTTATGATTTTTATGACAAACCTTATGCATCTGGACTATCAGCGTTGAACCTGCATTCCGTTGTGACCTCTCGTTTTAGAGTTGACTTATTGCTTGTCTTTGCAACTCATACCTCTTTGTAATTCTGCTTATTTATTTGCTTTCCACAACTGCTAATAGCGCCAAAGACCATCCTTTTAAACTTGGGGACAGCGTAGCCGGTTTTACTATTCTTATAACTTTTCGTTGCGACTTTGTGAGGTATGAAAAGATGTTTCCGTGTGTTATTCCCGGTCAGTGTAACTCTTTTTCAAGGTTTGCCTCGATGTTCACTTATTACATCTATTGTTTACGTTTCAGCTATCGTTCTCGGCTTTACGCTTCTCTTCTTTGAGTTACGGTGGCCTCAACAGCTTCCACTTACTATCTTGGTTTTCGGTCTATTGATCCATTGACGCCAGACTGCATGACCATGATTGATACGACTGAAAAAATGTATTACTTATCTTTGTCAGAAGAGATGATCATATTCGAGCCTGTGAGTAGTATTAATAGTGTATTTTTTGATCCTGCGAATCAACAAGTAGGTGAAGTTTGTTTAAGATTCATTGGATCCCATTCATCTTAGGTATTCGCTCTGAGGTCGCGTGGTGCGATGGGAGTTAACGTAAAATCACCAATCCATAGCGAAATTTTCAATTTTCGGTGAGTTTGGCTAGTTTTTCGTTGATGTGTCGATTTAAGTATTGCAAACAATCTGTTGACACTTTCAACCAGGCCATAAATGTCGAGGTAATGCGTGTATTCCAGATTACTGATAGACTTCGTTGATTCGCGTCAAAGAAGATAAGGGGTCTCTGAGTTCCTGCCTCGAACCGATGTATCAACTGTTGAATCATCGAACAAAATGTCTAACAACACTTTCTGTGTAAACTGCAGTGTATAAGTGTTACGACCCCACCTAATAGAGAAGGGCAAGACCAGACGCAAAGACCACGAGCAGTATCTCTATGACGAACGAACGCAACGATATCGCAAGCGGTACGAAAATCAGAGCTCAAATATCGGAACGCAACTCTCGCAACTTAGAACCCGCTCCCCCCAATGAGTGAGGAAAAAGACGGCCTTCAAACGAGCTTTATTTGCTGCGCAGCCCGAAAGCAAAATTGTGGCTCACAGCAACTGTATTTATAAGCTTGAGGTGGCCTTGGGCCTAGGTCACCGAGTGGGCCAATCAGAGGCGTACACAATTTCTCGGGTGTTCGAGAATTCTGGTGAGCTTTCAAATCCCCAGAAAATGAAGAATCCACTTTCCTTGACAAGTGATGCGAACTTTTTGGGAAAAAGTTCCTTTTTACCCACAATAAGTCGACGGGGATGTCTGGAACCTTGCTAAACTGGTTGTATGTGGCTAAGACAATGAGGCTAAACGTACACATACGGCCTGTCAATGAAGTGGTGAGATGTGAGGGGGAAACTTCCGGGCGTTCTCGATTGCAGCGGGCTGTTTCATCTCAGTATTGCGTCTTATTCCCCAGGCTTTGCTCCTTCTCTCTTAGAAACGTTTTGAGCACTGATCCTGCGATATAAACTATACACACTGCCGGACGAAGTGTTCTAGCTGGACTCAAGAATTTCAGTTGATCGCACGTAAATCTAGCAGTTGGTATCTGGACTGGAAGCTGCGCCACATATTTGTGCATTACATGGTTGATGTGTACCCCATGTGTATCGGTGTCGTCTAGTCGGTAGCACCCTGGGCTCCAGACAGGCGCATTCTGGTAGGTGTTGAATATTTGGTTGCATCGGATTGGTCTCTCACAAAACGCGTAGCGAACGTAGTGCACACCAGTACATTATGAGAGTTCAGACGGATTGACTTACAGTCTTGAGAATGGCCGTACTGTTGTTAGTTGACTGCACTGTGGTTACTCTGCGTCTACGCTTGACTCGACAATAGAGGGCACATGTTGACGCATTAACGTCCACAACGTCGAATATTAGTGCTCGGTAGAAGCAGATCGTTACCACTGCAAAGCGTAGATGTATTACCGCCTTATAATCCTGAGTCTGTTTCCGTATGGCAGCAGATATCGATAATAAAGGTCTGTAATCTGCGTAGAGCAACTGCACAATCGTACCTTTTGCTAGGACCTGTGATCACTACGGTAGCCCGCAGTCCTTCACGGGATTTGTCCATGGCTGACTGAGACCGGTATGTCCGTAAACAGTGACTGATAACACGCTATCTGGAAGCCTAAATGCACTCTTAGAGATTCTTTTTATTCCGTGACGGGGTAACATGTTCTACATCACAATACCGTGCAGCATTGTTTGGAGGACGTGGTCTTCCGATCGTGAATCCATCACGCTCTGGTGGCACTACCGTTCATTATCCGCAGCTTCTTGTTCGTCACTTGAACCTGCTTATTTCGTTATACACCCTCGCATGAAAAACCTTTCTTTGATACGTAGCCTGGAGAGGCATCCGATAGCATTGGGCTAGCCCATCCGATTGCCGTGTATATGACGGTCTCATCAGACCTTTAGTAATAATTTGGAGCTAAAACCACCTGCCAAGACATTAAAGTGAGCCATGATAATTGCGATTTCATTCCATTATCATTTAACTCATAGAGCCCGTTGAGAGATCACTGGAATAAAATCCTACGCAACATGGTGAATTTCAATGATTTAGGGCGATGGTTCTTAGCATGAATCGTGTGGTTCACTGAGAAGTTTATGTAGTTATTTTGGTGTTGTACTGAACGCTTTCAACTTCATCATCTCAAATTCCCTTCAGGATCTCTTCCAAGAAGTTTGTGATAATGAGAAAGACTTTACTCATCCACTAATATATGCAGAGATTCTATGAATATCAAAGAGAACCTGTTCGCGTCGTTTTGTCACACCTCGGGACAATGTTGTGTTGTGTCTGACTTATGAACAACTTGAAGAGTAAATCCTTGTTGCCAAGTGTGAAATTTTGTCGTTCATATATATTTCAAAAGCTGAATACCTAGCCACAAAACAGCAATCTTATATCATATATAACACGTTAATGCCACAGAGTGGCAAATATGCCACAACACGGGAAAAAAGAGAATTGTGTGGGATAACAAGGAAGAGGACGTAGACGGAGAAAGAAAACAAAATTACGCCGTTGCACACAGAGATTATCAACACGAGTACCATTGACTTGTATTCCTCACTAAATCAGCTTCACCAATCAAAGGTGTTCATTGTTCTTCGGATCTTAGCCAGGAAGCCGGGCGAACCCTACTGAGGCAAACTTCAGTGCGAGTGCCGTCATGCGCTAGCCAACAGGCTACCGCTTCTAACTTGACCCATCACTCGCAAGCAAGGCAGGATATAGCAGGCGATGAGTTAGCATTCATAAAATGGGGCCAAGTTCTTTTTAGAAAACTCAGACACCACTGGAACAATACTTGGCTCCGAGTCACATGTCAAGTTTATCATGTGCCACAAAAAGCCTGTAACCGTTTGGATATTACGACTAATTATACCATTAGAGGTGAGGGTCACGGGGGTAAATAAAACCTGAAAGGGAGCTACGGGTTAAAGGAGGTTAAGAACCATTGACACTGAACCCTGTTGCGCTGTTCTTTCCACTAATAGGTGTGTTATTTATCTCTCTATTTAAATCTCTGCTCTGAAGCATGGTGATGCATCCATTTGTACACGACCAACTTTATGGAAGGACACTAAACGATTGAATTTCCTCAGGTTGTAAGAAGTAACTTGAATCACATTGGTCGTATTACTAATTATATGCGTAATCGGTTGGTATAGTCTAGTTGTCACCTTGTTATCGTTAGCCCACATGCATATTTATCATGTTTATCCTTGTCTTTATTTTCTTTCAGAATTGAGGATCGTGGTGAAGTGCTGAGTATCAAGTTTTCAACGGACAACAGTATTCTAGCCATTCAACGGACTCCCAACACAGTTGATTTCCTCAGCTTTATTAACGGAGCACCTGATGTCGCTGAATACTCTCAAGGTTGCAAAGTCAGCTTTTTTATCATTCAAGTCACCATTACTCTCAGAGTAAAACTGCAAACTTACTTGGATTCATCTGGTGCTCTCCACTGGAAATAGTATTTGTCACAACGGAGCATCTGGAATTGTATCAGGTATTTTTCATTTTATTCTATCTTTACGTTCGTGACATATTGTTCTTTACTGCAACTAGTGATACACTAAGTGATCCGCAAATATTAAGGCGTCTGTTTGTGAATCTGGTCACTTCTGTTCTCACATCCATAACCATTCAGTCTGTCTAGTTCACGCGTATCTGGTTAGGATTATGCACTAAAGACGGGTTTTACAGTATTCTCAAGTGGACATCAGAAACAGACCGTTTTCGCCACCGTTGTCCACTCCTCGCATGCGTGTGTGTGTGTGTTACTGATTGAACGTTATACGAACTGACACTGTGAGCCTGGACTTTCTCACTTGTTTCTATCCCGTCTGTCCCGAATGCTCTTGTTTGCGCCCTAGTAGCTCCAGAATTCTGAGCTTCTATATAATCAAATGTCATATAGAGTCTGAACAATCTCAATGCCTGTCGATTTCAGTCAATCCTTCTTCGTCCCTGTTTGAAAACAGGTCGATTATGAAAAAATTCACTGCCTCTTTTTTACCACATACCTGTACGGCCTAACAACATCTGCCACACTCAATGCTGTTTGTTGTTTTTTTGTCAAGTTAGACCAGAACGAGGCATTCCGGTTATCACAAAAAACGGAACCCAAAGACTTCGTTTACGTACACTTTTTGGAGCGTTCACAAGCTCGTTTACTTTACATATGCTAAACTAGATAAACTAATTCTTCTGTCTCTCATATATATATATATATATATATATATATATATATGAAGTATTAAAAAGAAGGCAAACACTGAGTAGTGGACGATTTATTGTGACGTTTCAAATCTACACTAGAATCCCTTATCAAACAAATAAATGTGTTGGAATGTGATTGCT
>LUCH01000557.1:16295-54199 GCA_013368495.1 Paragonimus heterotremus
AAGTTTTATGGCTTCTTCAGTCTTGTTGATCCATTCGGAATCGAGTAATTCAGTAGCTGCTTGCTTAGATTTTTCACACTCGCTTCTGTATCGTGTCAGACGGTGGTGTGCATCGTTAATAAGTTCACGATGCATTTGTTTCTGGTAACTCCTGGTGATAATCCTAGCACGTTCTGATTGAATCGGCGGCTTGCATGTAACGCTCTTAGGGAACACATAATGACGAATGCAGTTATGTAAGAAGAATAGTTGCTCACAAACAGAGCCTTCACGGTTGGCATAGTTTTCCCATTTCCTCACATATTTGAGCGCGTTGCGTCCGAACATTTGGTTAATCAGTGAGAATGTCTCCAGCTCAGGTAGCATATTTGAAGTATTAAAAAGAAAGCAAACACTGATATATATATAGTCACTCGGGATATAATGATAACCTAAGTAATTGAATCCCTCAAATGAATAGAATGCTGCTATTAAGTATTTCATTACAATGTGGTAATTTGACTCAATGCAGTCTGTCGATTTATAGACACGAGTAGCCGTAATTTGTCTTTAAGTAAATCCATGTCTCCATTTGCTTTGCTGGGACACCAATAACTTAGCCAACTCATCATCTTCACACTATTTCCTCATTTCGGTTTACAATGAAGTAAGCGCCTAGGGCGTCGTTGTATGATGTTGATGTGTGGCGTAAAAAATAAGAAGAGGAACTCACATCTGTTGGATGTTCTCGACTCCGATACAGGGGCGGTAAATACCATACCCACATCTGATCAGAAACCCTGTCGGACATGGTGCAGAAACGTGGTCACTGATGCAGCTGTTATGCAGTCCATATTTTTATCATTCTGTTCTTCTGTGGTTGGGCTGGTGTTACCAACATAACTCATCGCTGGCGTGAAACTAGGCTGTTACTTTGAACGTATCATTTATGAGACTACGATCCGTAAATAGGCGTCAGATAATAGACCGTCCATCCATCTAACTATTCAGCTGATCCATTTCAGCCTTTGTGACAAGTAAGCATATGGTAAGTGATTCCCGCACCCTTCTGGAACCTCGTCAATCCTGATTTGGTGGCACAGTAGGTAAGTTTCTGAACTGCTGTCTAACACCTGTTGACAGGCCACGGGTCCGAGTTCACAGCGTGCGTGGTGCTGGTGAGGCCTGACGAAATCAAAGCTGCTGTCCATCGCATCGGTGGTGGCCGCGGGGACCAACTGTTTTCAACAGCATTCGTCAACTCCTTCTGGAGTTGTGATAGATGCTTGCGCGTTTGCTATTCAATCATAAAACGGCTGGCCTATTTCACCTCATTAGAAGAAGCATGACAGCTAAGGATTGGGTTTTGAAATGCTTAGGCGGAGGTTCTGATACAACAGCATCGTTACAAAAAAAATATAAAGAGCAACTTTTTGTGTAACAATTGGAAATCCAGATCACAGATAGTACAGTCTATCACAGGCATTAAAAAGATCACCGGATTGCGGATTCCATTAAACATGCTTAGCTGTAGTCAACTTGATTACTTCTATGAGAGTTTTGTTTGGTACTTAGAATTCACCTATTTCGACGAAATTCTGAGTTACGTGAAATGTGCTGTATTTCCCCATATTTTTCGTGTGGTCTTCCGTGTTCGTGGCTTTCATACCATCCTCATTAAACAAAGTACAGTGTAGTTTTAGAAAAGTGTTCGCCATTTATTTTGATGAATTTCCAAAAGGTTGATTTTTCATGTTGAACATTGTTTGGCAAAGATGAAAACAGGCAGCAGTCTAACAGAGCTACATAGAATTGTCACGGTGGATTGGGTGGTGTTATTTTCTCGTTCCGTCCTTTGTTCCTCATGTTTATACTAAATTACACATATCCATAGTACATTAAATTATTCTCGATCAGGTTGTAAAGAACCTGGAAACTGAGCCCGAATGTACGGTCGGTTATGGTTTCGTCTTACAACAGTTTCTGGTCTGGTCTGAATCCATTGTTGATGTAAATGCGAAAGGTCTTCAGTACCATTCACTGGAGGTCTTTTAGAAGTTCATTCATCTTCAAGACTCTTATTAGACTAAGGGTGACGTGCTCTTCCGCTTATCGAGTCTTCACTACGAACCTTGTGACTGGGTTGGGAAGCTGAGGGTGTGAATTTTTCGTGCATTCATGTGGTCATTGAATGCCGTGCCCGTTTTCTGTACGTTGTTGTGATCCAACTTGCGGAGGACAAGTCTAAGCAATACACACCATACTACTGGTTGTCTGTTATGAGAATTTAATTGTGTGTGACCAGAAGGTGAGAATACATATTGCTCGGGGGGATAAACAGTCGGCCTGGGACTGTCCGCTCGCGTGCGACGTCTTAATCTGTCAAAGAACATGGTCGCATAAGGCACTGAGAAGCGGGAAGAAACGGATTGACGAACTTTCCTGGTTAAGGTTTTCATGATCGCTATTCTGGTTGATTATTATGAAGTATAATCACTTCGACTTTACTAAGTAGTCGTTGAGCTGATCGTGTCTTCTTTTCATATAACCAGAATTGTCTGCCGGACGTTTGTTTTTTAATGAATCGGCATAAGCAACACCTACCCTTCAATGGTTCGCACTGATACTTTACTGCCATGCAACTGTGAAAAGTGTAGTAAGCCAAGATTCGTGAGTTAGGGGACACAGGTGTAAGCCTTACTTTCCAACGAAACGTTTATTTTTAAGCTAAACCATTGAACGTTAGGTGCCTGTACCTGGCAAACAAACAACCTGACTGAAGGTGAGAGTGAGGCGATATATTCGGCTTTCAGTGCCCCAATTCATTACTCGCACTTGTTTGGCTGGTAGCATAGACGAAAAACGACAACACACAACTGAACCTGATTGGCTGCCATTTCTTTCCCAACACCCACCCTGTGAGTGCCGACGATCACATTCCTAGAAGTGGCCGTAACTTGCACTGATCAACCCTATGATAATTGTCTTCTTTTCTCTGTGCCGAACCATTGCATACTTGCCTCTTACCTTATAACAGTCAGTCAAGGCATCGACACAATGGTCGGCTTGATCGTCGTTATGGATTAGACGATTGAAATCCTTTCACTCCCATCACTAAGTATTGTCTTCTTGACCGCATCGTTGCTTACTCGTTGGTGCCACTCAGTGTATACGATTGCTGCATACATCGGCTGTTAAATATGCGAAATCATTTCTTGCAGGAAGTCATCAAGTTCCGAGTAACTCTCTGGCAACGATGCCAATCACCAGACTCACAATGACTGCTTTTGTGTTCCTTCCCTAATGTATCTGAGTCCCATGATTGTCATTTTGTTTTGAAGTCACCCACTACTTGTTTGTTATCATGTTTATTTATTCGTTTAACCTATACTTATTCCTTTTTATCCTCAGGTGTTGCCAGCAAAGCGCCAAGTACGCCTTATCAAGCACACCGCGCTACTAAGCAACTGGTTCGCATGGGACCCGGTTAGCCATATCCTCGTCGCCTCGACCGCTGGTTCTACAGGAATCACTTGCCACACGTTTCACCTCAAAGTATGTCCCCTTTGCTTCATAATCGTCTGCTTGCCACTGGGGGGTTTTGTTACATTTATTCACATCATTGTCCTTTGTTTCCTTTTGTTTCTCTACTGCGATCAGCCAAATCTTTGTTTGTAATGCCATGTCCTCTCCGTATTTTCTGACACGATTTGTACCAGACTGTTACCCCAATCAGATAGTTTCTTTTCAATTTCTGACAGACCCCTGGATTGATAACCAAACTGAGCAAGTTCGATCTGCCTGAATTTCCGACTGTGGTTGGCGGTTCAGCTTCTTCATCTATGGGTGCGGTGTTACAAAACACTTGTCTGCTGGCCACCATGTACGTATGAAATTTGGTTCACGCATGGTTTTAGATACGATCACGTATACTTTTTCTTTGTTCATAAGACCAGCCCACTGATAGAGGACAACGAAAGTGATGATGTTCCAGAAGCGTCCGCTTGTCAACCGTCTACTGTAATCTCTCTTTATCGATTGAAGAGGTAAGATCTCACACGTTTATGCTAATCTGTCGATGATATATTTCTCAAGTGATGGTTCCGGTAAGTTAACCGATGAACTGTTTGTTGCAGCAGATGGGCAGGTTGCCGTCAGTATTTTGGACAATTTGGTACTTGTACACAGTCAACAAGATCGGGTAGGTATTCTTCATGTGAATTTATATTGGGCGTTTGTAGAAAACATCTGTTTACGACATTGCTGTCGGTGGTCAGTCGAATAACGGCACACTTCAACATTACCCCTTATTCTCACCCTCCCCAATCGCTCCACTGACGTTGGCTTCCAGTGGTAAGTGGTTATTTTCTTCGCCGTTTATGTTACTGTGCGATGCGTCGATATTAGATTTTGTGCGTTTACCAACATGTGTAAAGCGTGCTAAAGCATTCTGTTTGCAGCAACTACGAGACAACCACTGTTTCCTGCCCTGATTACCGAACAATCGATTATACGAACCTGAGTTCCGGGTTAGCTCGTTTACCATCCTAACTTTGACAGCGTCCATAATAGTGCACTTTCTTTAAGATTCCTCTCTGACTGTTTTGTATCTCAAGATGTACCTGAGTGAATGATGACGGCAGGCTGAGAACAAATACCACTAGAATGCTGATGAAACGCATATTTTTAAACACGCTATCTTGTTAAGGGACGCATGGGAGGTGAAGGGATTTTCCGATTGGAAATCATTCATTCTGCTCAGTACGTTTGAACATCCAACGTGACATGTCTCCAAATGACCTACAAGAAGGGGACTGCACTACAATTTAAGCCGTTCAAAAATTGAATGAGATTCCTTGAAGATATGCCTGATAACCGACACTGTTGATCAGAAGATGATCAAGAGCAGTTAGCACTGCTTAGCTCGCACGAATCAGATATGACATGCGCTTAACTTTGAGTATCCACTCACGACATCTTTGCGTGAGCGCATCCGCTTGTCAGTATCCATCGCCTGTGTGAAACTTAAGTCTGCAGTTACTTTAGGCATTACACTAAATACGGGACATTGAGAAGCTATACAGTTGTGAACCAGACTCAACAGTTTTCTATAAAAGTTGGTTTGAAGTTACTACAAACAAGCTGTCAAGCTTGACGGGTCGACATCACTGTAGAAATTACAGTGTTAATTCTATATAAGCATTGATTGCTAGTTTATCGTCAACTCACCTGCGACACACTGAAGATGTAAACCTAGCGAGTCAAACTTTGGTTTGTTTACATCAAAGTATTCATTCTTGATAAGGATTTTGCGACGAGTAGCTTCTTCGTCGACTGTGAGTGGCAGGCTCCACGGTATTCCTATGGACGAACAGTGTAATAGGCCGGTCATGTTACGACCTCCACATATTCGATTCTTCCGTAATTATTCGTAAGCTTGAGATTCTCATGAACCCAAAAGTTGAACTCAGTGCCTTTCATCCGATTTGGTTTTTGGAGTTTTTTCTTCTTTGCATATCTAACTAGTCATATGTATTCCTGGCTACTATTTGGCACGGAACTTACATTACGAATCTCCGTTCACCAGTGTTCGTCTCCTCATTGCTGGTCAAGCTTTTCCACTTTCTATTCAACTCACGAATGGGTGTTATCCTATTATACGTTGAAAACCCTACTGTAATTCTCTATCTTTTCCCTTTTTTTGCGAGAGTTGTTATGATGTCAATCCTAGTCAATTGAATATCCAAACCACCCTTGTAACGTCCAACTATCCTAGGCCGTCACAACAAATTGAGCTCCGACAAATTCGTGTAGAACCTACAGTTACGCTGTACTGTGATAGTTTTTTCATCTCTTTTGGTAATCTGGTACGATTTTCTGGAGTTCATAGTATAACCTTCGAAAATACACCATCTTCACAAACATATCTGTTCTTTTTTTCCGTCTCTTGCACAGCAAATCTGTTGTGTCTGTTTTCTCTTTAAACTCGAAAAACCGGTAACAAGATGCACACTCGCAGTTCATCCAACGTATAAATTTAACTTTCTCACTCGCATTGTTCTTCAGTGGCTACATGGGTTATCAATGTGATAGTGATAACCTGGAACGTTCCACATTGAACACAAGTAGTCAAACGACTTACAGACGTGTTTTGTTGAATTTGTCTAGCTACTTATAAGTAGTACAAATCGTTACTAGGGCGAATAATTATTTGGGCGATGGGGTCACATTAAACGTGCCAGTTTCATCCACTTCTACGACTGCTCCGAAGAATCCCCCGGAAGTGTGTCCGGGTACAAAGGCTAAGTGAATCAAACGTTCCTGTAAAATACGAACCATATCCGAAGGACACTGCAGCGTTGGCTATTACCATCGTAAGTGTCGGGCACATTACGGAGTAAAGGCAGATAAGCCGTATTGAAATTAATAAGAACTCAGACTCCTCAAAAAGTTCATGAGCTAATAGAATTCTGTTGTTCAGGCCTGGGGCAACGAAACACAGTCTCGTGGGTGGTATCCACTATACCATCCGTTGGTACTGTATTCCTACAAATTACCACAAAGACAGTTGGCACTCAAAAGTAACAATAGCTTTTCCTATAAGTTTTGTTTCATATATACCCGCTGGAAAACATCCTACGTCTTTGTAGTTTTACGTATTTAAATTAAGGCAATTAAATCGTAATGGTGGAATTTTGCTTCCTGAAATTGACACGTGAACGTAACATGATTACGCATCATTTGTACTTAAAAAAAAGTAGTCACCTAAGCGAGTTCTGGAGGGAATGTTGTCAGCGCTCCCATACTCAATAGTTTGTACATTGTCTGGCGGTTGCTACTTATTACCTGAAGGTTCGTTAACTCTAGTCTGAGTCGCATACGCGCGTAGTAATGAAGCATCCAAACTATCATCCCAGCGCGGAATAAGACCAGCGAGCGACTGAAGCACGATTGGGCGCTACAGGTTCGAATCATGTGACCGACGGTGGACGCACATCAGACAATGGCGCTACTGTTAAGTCCGAGACATAGTGGGTGCGAGTATTCCAGCACTCGCCTGAATACCTCAACGTGGCGTGGGGGTATATCCAAAAGCCCACGGTGAATGGATTGCGGACAGCGCGAGTGACTGCAAAAACCATCGCTCAACGAAATCGGACGAATTGACGATGCGTGACAGGCAAAATGTGATTGTGACCAGATCGGAGGCGCGATTATCACAACACTCGATGGGATATCTGAACGCGGCGGTGAGATATGCCCAAAGTTCATAGCGAGTGAATTACAGACAATACGGGTAATGGGCCATCGCGTAACGAAATCGGACAAATGGGCGAGGAATGGTTGACGGAAATCCCCGGCAGTAGGCTTCAGTCCCACACACAAACCAGTCCGAAGTGCACACTGCATGTGAGTGGAAACCGCCGTTGTGTTGTAGTTCGAAATTCGGATCCATAAACGCGAGTTCTCGCGTGGCGTGGGAACAAGCGAATTGGACAGCAAAAATCGTGCTTTATTGAACGACTTTTTGTTACAATAGGGCTCTGTATCTCGGTTGGTCGCCAATACCAGAACGTGACAATGCGAACGGTTGAGCATATCCTACTTAATCCTACGTGCATGGTCCAATTGTCAACATGTTGTTTGTACATTGAAAGTTTGGTAATATCATTTGGGACTTGCCGTTCACTCATTCATAGCAAAATGTCAGCCGGTATTTGACGTAACAAAGTATCCAAAGCCATGGCATGTGTCTGTCTGTGCACAAGTTCTTTGAATTTAAATCAACCGTTTTATGTGCATGGTGAGCTAAGTTTATGTAAAAGTTTTGTAAAATAATGGTGGATTTGGTAACTCGGGTTGATGATGTTCAGTTTTTCGCTAAACTCAGCGTGCAGTTGGATATCCAACATACTAGAATCTTCGAGTTCAGAATAACATGTGTGCAGTCGGTAGTTTGTTCCATTGGTGACGTTTCACTCGTGACAGAAATTTCTTCAGACCAAATGAACCGGTTACCAACTTGGTGGTATCTAATGCAGATTGGACGTAGTGTTCCTAAGATTTTCAAACGGAATACGTGTCACAGTTTTGTCTGGAAATTGAATAATGTGAAACCCTGACTGTACTACGGAGGAGACATTTACGAAAAATTACTAAACACCAATGGAGTACGTTATGTATGCACTCTGGAAAACAGTCTAAAGTCTCTATAAGTTCACGGGTATCTTTTAAACAATGAGGCGATAAGGTTTCGCTGATGGAGTTCAAATTAGCCACTGCCCACTGAACAGCTTTGTGTTGAGCTGAATAATTTGTGCACAAGATAGGATTTATAGGTACTACATGCTTGTTCATTTTTGGTGTACCCCTCTTTTGAGATGTTTTCGTGTTGAGTGGTTTTCAGCCGCAACAACAGTATCATCGATTGCCTTGCAACCTGTGTTTCTAGCATTACATTGTTTTCACCGGTTTCGTTTACTTGCTTATTAGTTCATTTTTTATGCTCCGTGTTTGATACTGGTGCCTGTTTCTTTCAGCTGTTCCTCTCCTTTCATCAAATCTGGGTGCACAATTTCCAGTGGAGCTATGTATCCTTACTTGTACTAATCTGTTATGTGTGCCATTTTCATCGTCTGCTCTATTCTGGACTCGTTATCTGAAATTAACAAAAAAATTTTTATTCGGTTCGATAATTTGGCTTGAAACAGATGCATATTTGAAATATTTCATTTAAATCTCCCACCAGACCTTGTTCACTGTATGTAACAGATGATTCTTGCTCGAAGTAATCTATGCAGCTCGAACGGCACGAACGATGAGTTGCACTTTTTGTGGTTTTACACCTGGGTTAACGCTGCCCAACAATACCTGGTACATATACGACCTACTGTGTTGTATGATAAGAAAAGTTATAGAATCTGCTCTACGTTCCACTTCAGAGGTCAGCTGGGTACCACTAGAACTTAACACTCCGAGGTCAATTCAAACTGATAACGACCGCAAACAGCTCGGTAATGTTTCGATAATAGAAAATACATGGATATCATCAAATACATAGGAGTAGACATATGGAATCATTATGAAATGGTACGTCCCGAGAGAGTGATCGAGCATAAGCAGAAAATGTCCAAATTCAAGATGGCGACCAAGACGACCTTCACATGAGCACAATTATGTCATATAGCATACTACTCACAACGAGGGGGAGTAGGCAGTTAAAGAGTAAGTCCAAAACGAATGTTACAAAAGTTTTATGGTGTGGAAGCTGAAAGCATGGCTCAGTAAGTCACTGTGATTTCTTTTACCTATCTCTCCTCGATTTGATGCACCGTACGTGTCCTATCTCCCATGACTGTTGTCAAGAGGACGTTTTCTTTCCTTGTTTGTGCATACCAAAGTTAAGCTACAATTCCTCCACGCTTGTCGTTTGTTTAAAACAGTTATGTCCCCGGATAAATTTAAAACACGTAAGTAAAATTACGTAAGGTGTATTCTGCAAAGACATTTCGACCGATCTCATCGACTACGATACACGGACTATGATCAGTAATCATGCTTTAATTCCAGTAAGGATAAAATGGAAATGAGTCATCGGCTGTCATAATAATGATACACAGAACTAGTCTCTCTCGAATGAGCTGTCATGCGTTAAAAACAGGAATTCGATTTTTTTGTTTTACATACTTATTGATCATAGTCCGTTTGTGATAACCGATGAGATCGATCGAAATTTCTCCGCAGAGGCACATCTTACATAATCCTATTTGTCGTTCATGTTAGTGTGTCGTTTATTTTTATCACCGATGCTGTTCACAAAAGCCACCGTTCTTGCTCATTGTTTCAAATTTGGTTGCTTGGCACCTAGCAACACAGTATGGGACAAACGCGAACGCTGGCCTGTATAGTTCCATCATGTCACAACCATTCGCTTGGTTTTATATGGATGTACAGAACTGTTAACACGTATTGTATTGTGTTAAAAGGTTTTCTTTACGAGTTCGCTTCATTCATGTTGCGGGCTCAAGGTAGGACAGTCAACTATCCTATCCTTCGGCTATCTCAAGCTCTTCTATTCTGATATTCGTACAATATTTATCAAACCTATACGACTATCCAGTATCGACAAATCACCGATGTTTTACGTTGATAACACACAGCTCTAGCAAGTTTTAGAGTGCTCGTAAGATACGGGAGTCTCCCGGAACCAGTTGAACTGTTACTATCAATGGTCCGTAGAAAATAACTCGATATTCAGCTTGAACAACTGAGAAGGCATATATATTTGCCATTAAACTTGTGTGGACTACTGCATTAGTAATACTGGGCTACTCGTGTCGGCATACGGACGAGACCTAGGTACGCCAGCGACGGACAGATCGAGTTTGTCTATAATTTGTGCTGTTATGGTTAAAATAACTGCAAACTTTCTTGAACCTCTTAGAAAGAATTTTTGAGACCTTCCACCCTACGGCCCTTCCCGCTATGTTCATCTCCATAATCCGTCCACATCTTGAAACGAACCTGCAGTCGTGTCGTCGTTATCTTAAGAAAGATTTCGCACTCATTCAAATTATTCGAATGAGCTTTGAGACTCAGGAAAATTCCCTATCCGGAATTGGGTCACTGCTCAATGCATTCTGAAGAGCTCATGACAGATCTGATTCTCACCTACAAGATGCTTCACATTCCAGGTCCACTAGACACGAATGAGCGTTTGAAGGATCATTCGCTGAAACTGGGTTATGGAATACTAAGGTTACTTTATAGGCAAAACTGTTTCACGGTTAAGGTCTTTTCATACTGGAGCGCGCTGCTCAACTCTGTGGTAATGACTGTATCGGTTGAACGTCTCAAAATGTTACTCGATCGGCAGTTATGTAAGAGGCAACATGCACCACAAGTTTCGTGACCGCCGTCTCAGTCCAGTCTCACTGACCCTTAAATGCGTATATCTGACGGAAAGTCGTTTTATTGTTTCAGTTTTCGCTGCTGTTATGGATTCACGCCAGCCACTTCTTTGGAGTTCTCTTTTATGTAATTCCACTTACCTTTTCCTATATACACAAACCGTCCGGTACCAGTTTTTCCTCACTAACACAAAAAAAGGAACGCACAAGTAAAGATCTTTCTCCCTTCTGTAACAACCTGTGAGCTGAGCTTCAGTCTCGCGTAGTAAAATGAACTCCGAAAATTTACCTACACTGCTTGTGAGAACAAAAGAGTATAAGCCTTATCATACTCTAACAAGTGAACACATACGCACCTTTCGTCTTCATTGATAACAATACATTAGTGGTTGATATTGATGCTCATCTATCGTGAAACTCTGGTAAGATTAAGGAGGAGGAGAAACAGAGCAGCTCCAGTCTTATAAGTTTTAAAGACATGAAGTGAATGTGATTTAATCCATACAAGCTCGCATGTCTGAACTCAAACTTTAAACACGAAGGTGCCTACATAATGCTCACAGACAACCGAATTATAATTCAATGTACTGTAAGATTCACAAAACAGGTTTCGTGCAGCTTTCACTTGTTTACTTATTTGATTGTTTCTGCTTCATAGAAATTTTACTTTATTGGATCCGATTAGCTCTCGTTTCTCTACTATCCGTAGCCATCGTCTCTGTCAATCTGTTGGTTAGCAATAAATTGGAGTTTTCAGTCGATTTCCCTAACCAGCACTTATCGTAGATTCATGCAGTTGGGTTCTCAATTTACCAAATGTGGTCATTGACGGACGTTTAGGTGAGTGTTTGCATTTTCACAGGGTGATTCATTTTTTGGTTTATCTCATTTTTTTTTACGAAAATCGACTGTTATGCTGAATGTGAAGCGTTACTTCATGTTTTTGTCTCTCTTTGTATTCCAGTGAAATTTTAAAAGCTTAGATTGACCTAATCTTTAGCTGTTAACCTAACTTAAATCAGTTTACCGACAATAATGCTCACCTCAAAATCATACTTCAAGTGTCACAATCTTGTTCACTGCATATATTGAGGACAGCTGAGAACGGAACAGTCAGATGGTTACATGAACGGAGGCGACTACATTGAATACATTATCGACAGGCGGTGAATATAGACAGAACAGCACCCACAACTGATTGCAGCTGTCGCATACTCCTAGACTTTCCAGTCGGCTGATTTCGAAAAGAGTTTTGCTCTCATTAGAGCTCGTCAGTAGTGCACATCATCGCCACTGTAACCGGGGCTTGAACCACGGACACGCTGTTCATGAGGCAACTGTGTTGACCGCTGCGCCATTGACCTCACATTAGGCACGACCGAATTATCATATGTGAACCCTCAACAAGGTGACTGACCAGAAACGTTCACCCTCATACCAAGAGAACGATGACCAGAAACGGCCCTTTATAGGCCGTCCTAGTCAACAAACGATGATACTACTGATAACAGACAGTGCGCCTGGTCAGTAACTGTGATTCCCATAGATGGTCATACCTTCACCTACGCAGTGTATGTTCTCTGCTGCCTCAGAGATTTGGCCATATCTGTGGGACTATATGGGCTGTCGTACAGTCGCGTGTTTAACTGGATTACGGTGTTTCGGTCATCGGTTCTTGTGAACACTGTGGCTGATATTTTTCATGCAACAGTGCAAATTCTACACAACAGGACGTTTACTGCTATGTGACCTATCGAATTGTGTATGAACTGAATACTTACACATCACCCAAACCTAAGGCTGTGATGTATCCTAACGTTCCTTTTTTCGAATGATGTCTACACTGGAAAAGTCTCAAGTGCGTCTGTCGAAGTATCGATGGTCAATACTTTTTCCCTGTGTGCTCTCCTAACCCAGCACTATGTTTCTACAACCGCTGCTGTGTTCTATTTTGTATTTAAATTTTCTTGCAGTTTGTCCGCTGCAAATTACTATTTACTTCGCTTGATTATCCTTCTATTCCGTGACACTTTCTGTCGGTTGTTTGCATTTTTACCCATAAAAGCTCGATATGTTAAAGCTATTCACATACCCTGTCGTCTACTGTTCAACAAATTGTTCTCGTTCATACAGTGCATTCTGTTTCCACCGACACGTATTATGTGTGTGATTCGCATTCAGCCTCCGTGTTTGGTCACACGTCTGTTCCGTCATTTCGTTGCATTTCGTGATTTACATGTTGTGTCAGTTGCTAAGCTAACTGATGTTTGAGTTACGCTAACGTAAATCTGCGTCCCATAACAATAACTCAATAACCAATCAACTTTCCGTCCAGATTGCTGTCAGGATAATGTTTTTCCAGCAACTCCATTGCTGTCTGTTTAGCGCAAAAGTCGCATATATCGTGACGCTTGCTGGTGATATGGATGTTCGAGTCAATCGTCTGACCGTGATTAAAGCGGCTTCCGGTGGTCGTTATTCTTTTGATACACTCTGTTTTGTCAATGACTTGGTTCAGATACTATTGTGCGCAGCTTGGCGCTCGTTCTTGGTGCGTGACAACTTTCGGTACAACCACCCCTACGCAATGTAACGTGTTTCTTCTCGAAACCAGGCCGAGATCAATATTAGTCATATTGTTGTCGGTTATTGTTCTCAGCGCCCCACGAAAAAAATGCCGAATTGGACACCTTGATCCTGATCATCCTCTGCGTTGTAGATGCCTGGCGAATGGAAGTCTGCATCATCTACGACACTTGTACACTTGGCATTGTCAGGCCAGCATCATGACAGACCGAGCCTCTTTGGTGTGCACGAACGTCGATGACTAATTATCGTTGTTCCATGGCGCCATGCTTTAGTCAAAAATGGCTATATTTCGAAGATCCGGATAAACAAACTCTTTGTCTGGATTGGTTAGATCTCGTTCGAAATTCCATATGCTCACCGGAATCTGTCAACTGACATCGAGAACACCGTTTTTCTTAAACGCTTACAAACGAACTGTTTGAAAAGCTCAGGAAATAGTCGAGGTGTGTAATGGATTGAACGCGTTTCAAAGACGGACTGGAGCATATACCGATTCACCACATTTTCAGTAGGCTCTATGTAGGGGAGCAATTTCTAAGAATAGTTTTAGGCAGTACGTGGCTTAGTTACCTGAACTACTGAAACTCCACAAAAGTTTTCACTCAGTCACCGTTCTCATAGCTATTTTCCGGGCCCACTGTACGGTGATCCCCTAGTGGCTCATTCATTTTATTCGCGAAATTCCTCCCAAAAATCTTCTCTGGTGACTTTCATTGCAAACTTATTTGCAAAGTGCTTTACAACATGTGGCCCATTCATTGTGAAGTACGTCTGGTTTATATCGCACCGAAGGTTCCGATCATCCTGGCGGTTCGTGGATTATTCTTGCTGAATAATGATCGGGACATAGCAAAACACCTTCTGCGCTGACCCCATGGTTGCACCAGTTCCGATAAATATTTACTCTACATTGGACACTTTGGAATCAGGTATTGTTTTTCTTACGAGGTATTCGTTGCCTTTTCCCCTATAAGTAAATCAATTTCTTCATGTTGTCTATCTTCAAGCGTTATGCAAACATCGGGGTGAATGGGTGCCTCGGGAGCCTTTTCAATGTAAATACGAGGTCTCATGCTCCTTGTCATATATCTGTACATTTCAGAACGTAGCTCTCTTTGTAGTACATTACATTCCACTTTCACGATATGGAATTTTCCGTTTGACGTGTTTCCATAATTGTCGTTATTTTTTCAGGTTGTTTATGGACACTGAGATTGAACAACGGTGTGGTACCGAAATTGACTAGCAACCGAGTGAGTATGTAGTCATGTGATGTTTGTGTTCAGCCCATTTTGTCTTTTGCTTGCATGAACTTGTCCAACCACGTATGATTGAAGTGAAATACTGCCCTTCCCTTACGTTATGTATCTGTGCAATCTTACTGCTCCACTTGCTATCTGTCTGGAAAGTTGCATTGTCTTCGTACTGGTGAGTGTGCATGACTAACTACAGAATGTAAATAGAGGTCGTAACTAACTCAAGACTGATGTCTGCTGCTTTTTGTGTGTTGATTTATACAAGGATGTTCTTCTGTCAGGCTGTTCTATCCTACGCATTTCTGTCAGCTGTGGCTGAGATTAGAGTTTTTTTACATTGATAGGTTTGACTCCAGCTGTACGGACACTGGTTGCCAAACAGTTGGTTCCATATTCGAACCCTAGTTACCCCAACTGCTTCTCTTTCATGTTCTTACAGTCTGATGTAGCAACAGATGCCTTTTCATCTAGAAACGGGTAATGTGATCATGAGTGATCCGTTTAGAGGTATGTAAATAACCTTGGTAATTCCGAAACCAAATGATAAACGTACACCGACGAACGTATGCTTTTGCAAATAGCCGATTCTACCAGCAGATTGGTGGACAGTTGTTTCAATCCATTTGGGTCTCACCAGCATCATATTTGTCGGAGAATTGAACTTGTACCATGAATAAGCGGCGGCCTGTAGTCAAATTACTTATTCATTGGATCACGGGGTTGCGATGGCCGAACAATGCAGTCACAAACATGCTTTCGACAATACATCTTCACACCGCTACAATTATATAGCGAGATGATAAAGTTGGTGTGAGATATCGATTGAACCTAGGACTGAGAAACTGAGCCAATTGTCGATCGATTGATGATGGCTTGGCACGTCCACTATTCGATGCTCAACCAATAGACGAGTATACTGTTTTCTTTTGGACGACATTCATTGGATTACCTCGCATGCAATGGACCGATTGGAAGGTTGGATCAGAAATCACCTGATGTCCAGATGAACGAAGATAGCGCGGTGATCCTATCAACGTAGATGATGTTCTCGGATTCGTTTCGGAAGTTGTCTTGATGTTCGATCAATATAATCAGCTCCATGGGGACAAATGAGATAGTAAATACACATTGATGAAGTCTGAATCTACAACCCGTCTGTGTTGTAACGTCGGAAAACTGGGGCAGCGGCAAATTCAATGCGGAGTTCACCTATGGTATGGATCTCCTTTGTTTGCTTCGTCGAGTCTATTTATTAGCCATTATGTGGCGTTGCCATCCTGGAACGGTACTTCAGGTTTAGATGGCGTTGTGGTAATATTTCTGGTGATACATCGTTCTGATTAGCAGTTATCGTAGAGTACGTTCTCTTTAAATTTGAGTATGCTTGTCTATCGATCGTGGTCTTGGTGCCGTGCTGTTACACAAGCTTCCAGATGGTTCAGAACGCCCCATCTCACTTTTCTCGGACACTGACTACAGCAGAGTACAAGTTACCCATAACTTGACCTGGTAGGCTTGGCTATCATACCCGGTTCCACCAATGCTTTCACAGATGAAGATTTACAATTTTTGTAGATCATAAACCCTTTATTCTTTTTATTGGGCGGGGAAAAGACCACACAACAAATCGCTTCCCTGCGGTCTATCTCTCATCTTAGCTGCTTGCAACTGTAACCTTCGACACACTCTCGGACGACTCAGTGATGCTGCTAGTGCCTTAAGTAGGTTGTCATTGCCAGATACATCTACAGAATTCATCCCATAAGAAGTTGTGATACTTATTGTACGTTTTTATCATTCGCTTATTACGTTGGTTAATATGGAACGAGAAACAAAACAAAAACATCTTGCTGGCCATTGGCAAGTGGTACATGTGCGTAGTCCAACCAGAACGGTTACCTGACGAAGTTATCTCTTTCCGACCGCGAATGATCGTGTTAAATCCTCAAAGTGGATGTCTGATTTGGGCAGCACGTGTCGAGGTTCCGAAGTGACCACGATTGTCTATCCTCAATGAACTCCATGATGCCCATCCAGGCATCGTAAAAATGAGACCTTTATCCGGGTTTTTCATGTAGCGGCCTACGCTACATGGTAACATTGCATTAATAAGTAAGTCGTGTGTACTCTGTCAAGTGGACAAAAACGCAGCCCCAAGGTACCGCTATACCCTTGGAGAGGGCCGGATACATCATACATCCAAATCCACCTAGACCTTTTTGGTCCATCTGAAGATCAACTGGACGTGGATACCCATTTCAGTTAATTAATGCTCATATTCTTTCAACATCAACAGCGGTTGGTACGGCACTCAAATTGTGAACAACTCTTGCAACATTTGGTTTTCCTGTAATACTCTGAATTGTGGACTTCGATTAGACCTAGACAGCTTACTCGGATTGAAACCTCCCACGCAAGTAACGAGAAGACCTCGTACTGATTGCAGCAGGCAGCTCTTATTCACGAGACAAAAAGCCAAATTTATGGATACACAACAGTATTGAAGAAATCACAGCCTGTCATTGGCTGGTCGTATTGTTACATACAAAGTTACAAACTGTATGCTAATTAGTGCAATACAGAACAGGGAACTTGGTGAATAACGGGTAGTGTAACATTGAGGGTTTTCGTCCAATCCAATGTGGTATCTTTAATGGGACGTTTGGTTTGGTCCCATGTTAGATTTTTCATTGTATCAGGGTTTGGATAAACGATGAATCGGACAGCTTCCTATCACATTTTCTAGAAACTTCTGTGACTGATAACGATTCTGTGTTTACCAGCACTGAGTTCACTGACTCCGTTAATTCGGATGGAATCAAACATTTCACGACGAAACCTTGTCATTCCGCTTCAAACGGTCCGGCTGAACGTGCTGTACAGAGTAGAGGATCGCCTAGTGCTCCTTGTGGTTGTGCCTGGATCGCACTCTGTTTGCTCATTAGAATCCTCTGAACGAAGACACCGGCAGCTGTTCTGCCGAACCCGTGTTTGGTCGTCGTCTCCGTACTCAGTTGGACGAAGTTCCTCAATCAGAGTTTAGCGCTAGAGAGGGATTAACAAAAGACCGTTTCGACCTTCATACTATGGACAAACGTTTGCTTGAGTCTGATCCTTAAACGCCTACACAAAAAAAATTGGTGGCAACTGGCTGTTGTCAAAAGTACTGACAGACAGAAGAATAGCGCAGCATCATTTGGATCATGGGCGTCTGCGAGCACCCACCTCGAAAAGCGATGATCCACTGACAGCTCCACTCCGAGAAGCACACGACGCATCTGTGACCGAACCAGCGCCCCTTTCTGACATACCTCTGAGGTGGTCCTGACGTCAGCGCCATCCGACAAGCTATTTTCTGTCTGGATAGTCTCAAGTAACGGAGGAAGAAGTGATGCATTCGCTAGGGGTGCATGATCGATTGTTCCACACATATTAGTAATGAGTAGTATGACGGATTTAATAATTTAGAAGATACCTAATTATGAAAAATCAAGGTTTCAGCTGGATTCGAACCAGCGACAAGAGCAGCACGTCTACACGCGGCAGGCGTTCTATCATTCAGACTAAAAAACCACGCCGGGAGCTGGAAACCTCCATATTTGGGCCTTGTTACCTATTGGTGCTGTTGTCTCATATGGACTACGCCAAATTATTCGGCGAATTGACTTCTCAAACAGTTCACACTGAAATCCACCAACGCCACTTTTGGGTAGTGAAATTGTGTTACTCGTGAGTAGTTGGATTGATGAGGTGATTTGGAGGAAACCCACTTGCGGTCAACACGTGTCTATCCATAGAACGAT
Source organism: Paragonimus heterotremus (assembly GCA_013368495.1). NCBI lineage: Eukaryota > Metazoa > Platyhelminthes > Trematoda > Plagiorchiida > Troglotrematidae > Paragonimus > Paragonimus heterotremus. Next base: position 34,833 of record LUCH01000557.1, read on the forward strand.
AACTGATTGAATTAACCGTCTTATCGATCTCCGGGATTAATCATTCGTAGACCTCGCGTTCTCATAGTGCTTACAGCTTTACGCTGCACTGACTGTGTTATATTTGCACGGACGGTTTTGTTCTTTTCACTTACGGCTGTACGAAACTTATTCTACTCTTCGAACAATGTAATGGCTTTTATTCATTAGCTTAATCCCAGAGCTTTCATTGAGTCTGCTGTACAGTTCAGATTTTATGTGTGTTTATCTACTGTCTCGTTTGTTACCGTGGAGCAGATTATATTGATCGAATGCCAAGACAACTTTCGAAGGGAATCCGAGAACAACATATACGTTGGTAGGATCACCGCGCTATTTTCGTTCATCTGGTTGAAAGTGGGCATCAGGTGATTACTGATCCAACCTTCTAAGCGGCCTATTGCATGCGAGGTAATCCAATGGATGTCGTCCAAATGAAAACCCCATTCCGCCGAGGTTATCGGAATCAGGTATTGTGTCATCAAAAGCGGTTTGTTCAAGCCTTCCACCTCATCTGGCTTTAAATCAGCCGCACTGATCACCATCTTTCATGATGGTAGCGTGATGGACCCATCAAGCCGTTACCAGTCCTAGGTTCAACCAGTATCTCGCGTCAACTCTGTCACCCCGCTATATAATTGTGGCAGAATAAAGATAGATTATCGGAAGCATATTTTCAAGCATGGCTCTATTCCCATTGTCGTAATGGGCTCATTTGAAGCACTATGGTAAACCGAAGACTTCTGATCTCGGCCCTGGCAAGTGTATGGGCTACTGAGGAGCTCTAACAAGAGTAAAACTTGAGTTTAATACCTCTTAAGACGCTGGCTGTAAAACCTATTTGAATTCGAATGCTGCGTTCTAATGTGAGTGGTGTTCTAATTGAACTCAACCATCAGAACATCGTCGGACCTTTTCGGCCAAATCCATTCACATTTTTCTTCATTGTTCTTTCAACTGTCGTACTCGAGGGAGGTGTCTTGTTTTCGGGCTACCAAATTTGGTTTGTTTAGAGATTTCGTAATATGAGGTGGATAGCCTCATTGTTCACTACTAAGGATACTTATAACGTTATATTTACCCGTCCACGATACAGTCGTAGTCAAGTATTCCATAACAGGCGACCGAGTATGTCACTTGTTTGTCAATACCTAGTGATCCAAAAGCTAGGTTTAAAAATGAAAATAATACATATGATGTTTATCTGTTCTCCATCCTGATGCCTCTCATTTCATTCTTGCATTCGTTGTCTGTTTTAGAACCAAATCACGGATTTCCTGTTGCATCGGGATGGAGCCAAACAAGTTATCCTGGACTACTGCTCAAGCCTATCCTTAAAAGCAGTGACGGAAGCTAATTTGTACGAACAACTGGCACCGGACGATTACACTTTTCATGGAGATAGCCTGAGTGCTCTATTGGACGACTTTGCTTATGTATTCAAACGATTTGGCGAGCTGTTACACCGGCAGCTTTCTAACAAGCGGGTCGTGGGTTTACAAACGACCTCAGTTGGGTCTTCAAAAAAGATTGTAAGTTGAATCCGGTTTCATTGATTCATTAACATCTGTTTTCTTGTTTCGATTTACTGTTTTGCCTCTCTGCGTGTTTTGCGGTGTCCCGGAGCTTCCTTACTACAACTTGTAGTTGCGTGACCTGTGCGACCTTTTCGCGGAAGTCTCGCGATCCTCTGCCGATGCCTCCGCACATTTTTCTGTCTCTTGAATAAGCCTCAATGTGTACTGAGGAGTTTGAATCGTTGGTTTACCAACACACTCCTTATCTCCCCCACTAAACATGATTTATAACATCAAAAAATTGGGATATACACGGATTCTTTCTTATCAGATAGCATTCCAAATTGTATATGCATTGAACACTCCCCAGAAGCCATTTACTGAAGGTGTTAGCACTACGTTTTTTGACCCTCGTTGTGACTGACTTTGCACCACATGTTCGCTATCGTTTACCTAACCAGACACTCATCATTCTTGTTGATTTATTCATCTACACATTTCGTATGTTTGTGTAAGAACTCATCACCTGCTGCATTATCCATACAACGCCTGACATATACTGCTACCTTAACATGGTGGTCGGGCTTGTGTACTGCTTTGATCCGGCTGGCTGTGATGATTAGGGCTCCGGTCCTTCCAGGTACAACCTTGTCAGACAGACCAAAGGGGAGCAGTCAGACGAAAAGCAGTTACACTCACAGAATTGTATGTTGCACTACTGACCGCGTAGAAGTGCTTAGGTAGTGAGGCACGATCCTATAAGCATACAGAAGAACTATTTTGATGTTTGCGGTACTGCTGTCTTCCGTATCAGAAAGAAAAGGGTTAGAAAAAGTACCCTCACACAAACAGCACTCCGATCGCCCAACAGTTGACCGTGACCGCCGGCGTATTATCCAATACGGTCGAAAAACATCTAGTATCTCTCAAAAGCCTGATGTAGTTTCGAGTATATCCACTGTGCGCAGCAGTGCTCAGAATCAGACATCAATGTCTTATTCACTGCGCCCTCGGGCTAGGCAGGTGGCATACTGTCAAGTGAGTCAGGCTGTTGAGTCATTGGCTCCGAGTAGGGTCGCCCAGGAAAAGATAATGTCCTGTTGTCCCACAGATCAGACTTGGGGTGGGGTCCCTCAAGTCAATCCCCTTCTGCGGCACAAACCACCGGGAAGTAACAAAAGTTATCGTTCTCCAAACAGTGATATTACTCATCGAACACAACTTCCTCCAACTATTTTACCCCCCATGTCTTCTGCTTTCCATATGCTTTCGGGCGATAATTGTTTTATGAGGCCAAGACAATTGGTAAACATTAGCACCGTCAAAGTCCGTACTGTCCGACAAGTCGGTCAGCAAGTTGCTCTGGCAAGTACTCTCTCTCAAGTCTGGGGCTTGATGTGTGCTGCGTGTCGAAGACGCGAGTCTACGATTCTAGCACGATTATCCATTTGAACTCACCTCTAGATAACTGTCGATCCGAGCGCTTCTGTCTCAAGGTTTCTGGTGACGCTGAAGCTGAATCTCGTGGTCAAGCTGGTGTGGGGATCGCAGTGAGTTCTTGAGCGGAGCAATGCTTGCTCGATTGGATCCCAGTGAACAGTTGCCTGTGTACTGTCAAACTCAGCACATGGGTTAAATTCTTTCGACGGAAATCGGAAAAGCGTTGTGTTTTCATTATACCGGCATATGCTCCAACGGACAGCAGTTCGGATGCTAGCAAGGGTGTGTTCTGTGACGTCATGGTTACCCTTCTGAGACAGACTACACACTGACGTCATACTAGCAGATGATTTCTGTTCAACAGTTCAACTTTGTCGTCTTTCTCCAGAGAAGAAGCGACTGGGAGGTATGTTTGGTGTCTGGGCACAACGCACTGACAATGGCAAAAGACTGATGCAGCTGTACACATCTGATGATCTCTATATTTCGAGCATCGCATTACAACACAGAAAGGGAAGTTTCGTGTGCCTCTAAACCGTGGACACAGTTTGATCATATAGCAATCAGTTACAGGTGGCGCCGTCCTGTTAAAGGCTGTCCTGCATTTTGGAGCAAACACCTGGACTTGGATCGTGCGTGGTCGTTTTGTTTTTTGTTTGCGAAGAAGTGACGTTGTTTAATTAAACATATTTAACTAGTATTCCAACAAGAAGAATGTAAAGAATGCTTACCAGCAAACATTGCCGGAAAAATTGCCCGGTTCGCGTCAGGTTAATGAACCTAACAAACACTGGGAACGAACCGCTGAAGCTATGAATGCATGCTGTGAAGAGGTATGTTCCAAAGGAGCCGTTCACTTGCGACACAATTATACTTTCGTCACGTCAGTAAACCTCATGAACAAGCGTCCATCGATTCCACCTGGCTCTAATTCTGATGACGACTGTCAAAACTTAAACACAAGCTGACTAAAAGCTTGCGCAAAGACCGGTCGAACAACCAAAAGAGATGGAAAGAGCCTTTCTATCTGAAAATAGCAAAAGGCTTTTTTCTCTGATCCGTGGGTGTACTGGCCGTCGAGTCGGTGTGAGTGAAACCATATGTGAAAAAGATGGTTCACTTATCGCCAGTCAGTCGCGCCGACTTGACAGATGGGCTGAACATTTTGAAGAACAGTTCTGTTGGCCTCAACCAGATCATGTGGACGACGGGACCCGAATGGTCAATTATTGCATTCCAGACGGTTCTCTGTCGGAAGCAAAAGTGGTCCTGGAGCTCAATTTATTGAGGCGTAATAAGGCTCATGTACCACACCTCCTCCTTCCTTCTCTTTTCAAGGATGGTGACGAGAGGTTGATATCACAACTGACAAAACCCCTTCAGACGATTTGGGAGACTAAAGAGGTACCTCGTGATTGGTGCTTATCAACAGTAATTCCCGTCTTCAAAAAGGAACCGGAAGTCTATGTGACAACCACAGAAGCATCAGTTTAGTGTCAGTTGCGTCCAAGTTAATCACTGGCCTCATTTTACATCGGTTCACTAAGCCCAGAGAAAGCCAGATACGCGAAGAACAGGCAGAATTCCGATTTGGTCGTGGGTGCGTTGACTACATTCTTACTTTGCGACAGATCTTGGAACATCGGCACTGTTACACACAACCGACAGTCGTGGACATTTTGGACCTAAAGGCTGCTTTCGATTCAGTTGCTCGTAACGTGCTTCAATACTGGGGCATTCCCACTGCTACTTTCTTCATTGCAGGTATCAGCGAGGATTGCAAAGGCACGCATTACCTTTGCCAAACTGCGTCATCTCTGGCGTCGAAAAGACGTCCAGTTGTCGTTGAAAGTAAGAGTATATAACGCTAGTGTACGTTCTATTTTGCTCTATGGTTCGGAAACGTGGCCTGTTCATACAGAAGATATCAACAGGCATGCTATGTTTGACCATCGTTGTCTTTACCAGTTGGCCCATATTAAGTGGACTGATCGCGTGAGTAATGTGGCCATTCGCGTGCGCGTATTCCGGATTGCTCGGGATGCGCGATCAATTGGTCAACTAATCACGGTGCATAGCTTGCGATGGTTAGGTCACGTACTTCGTATGCTAGCTGAGCGATGATGAATGACGGAATGCAAACTGCCCCAAATACATCAAGAAGATCACACAACAGCGAAACTTCCGAGTGCTTGTTCTGTAAGTCAGCAGCCAACCCGACGCCCAAAAACCCCTCAATCAAGAAGCGAGCTTATGGCTTAAAAACGTCTACTACCAGAGTGCAGTGAGGGACCTGATAGATTTGGGTTTAATTCACGACAAGTTAATAACATATCACCTGCGTCTTGCCAGTTGTCCAGTGGAATATGCATAACTACCGACTAGGGCATCCTAAACGACGAAAAAAAGTCATTGACACTTGCTGATGCAGTTGAAGGATGCGACCACCTTTCTCTTGGGGAACTCATCGCTCCAATGTTTGTTGAAAGGTGTATAAACTAACGCAAGACAACTACGATCAGACTAAACGTGGCCAACACACAATCGCTCATCGTCTTCCACCTTTCTGAGAGCTAACGACATGGATGGTGCATAACATGACTATCCTTGCTCAGCGCCTCAAAATTAGGATCTTATCCGCACTTCAACTAGACACTTACACCTACTCCCTCGAAACACTGACTCTAAATACATCGACTTTCCAGGACTGCTCCATGCTACATTTACTGACAAAATCGAGATATAGTAAATATTAGTGCTACGTCGGGTCACGTGTGAAAGGTCTGGAAACTCGATCAGACTACATCCCACAAATCGGATGAGGCCTAATCGAGTTGTCGTAAATCTAACTAGAAAGCGTGAATGTATTGTTATTCACAATGTGCCCTCTCTCGGGACTACGCATAATTGTGTCAAGGTATCAGTGGAAGTTTATAACCGTTTAATATCGACTTGTTGGTCTCCAAGTGTTAACAGGTATTAACACGCAGTCTGGGTCTGTTCATTTAGCATCTATTCCAACACCCAGATTTTTACGAGTGACGTTTTCGACTTAGTGCACAGATGACCAAATCTTATTGGCTTGGCCTACCATTCGCCATCAGATTCCGAGTGATGCACAGTTCCACGCAAACGAATCTCGGAAAAGCAGGTCGGATCTTCGTTAGTTATATGGTACTCCAAAGTTTAGATCAACCAAAATCCACTCTTACTTTCTTCATTGCAGGTAATCCACTTGAGATTGTGAACAGTTTCACATACTTCAGTAACATTATCTCATCAGGTTGTGATATTGCCGACAAGATATCAGCGAGGATAACAGGCGCGAATTGCCTTTGATAGCCTGTGTCCTTTATGACATCGAGAAGACGTTCGGTTGTCGCCAAAAGGAACAGTATATAATACTTGTGTACGTTCTACTTTGCTCTGTGGTTCGGAAACGTGGCCTATTCTTACAGAAGATATCAACAGGCATGCTGTGTTTGACCATCGTTGTCTCTGCCAGTTGGCCCATATTAAGTGGACTGATCGCGTGAGTAATGTGGCCGTTTGACGGCGCGTATTCCGGATTGCTCGGGATGCGCGATCAATTGGTCAACTAATCACGGTGCATAGCTTGCGATGGCTGGGTCACGTATTCTGCATGCCATCTGATCGTTTACCGTACCGTACATTATATACTGAGGTCACCAACAGTAGGGTAAAACCGCGTGGTGTTTAAGCAACAACATGATCACGCAATATGAGGACCCTGACTGCCCCATTGAGCAAGTAGGTAGGTGTCGCTTGCCTGGATGAGGTCCTCGTAATCACTCAAATCGCTCGTTAGAGACTCTATCCGAAATGGCGGTGTGTCGCAGTCAATTGTTTACCTGTATCCATACCATTTCTACTTCTCCTGCTTAGTTCTCTTTTATTTATTCTTAACTTTGTCAGTAATGTTTCTTCCCGGATATTCCACGTCACTATTGAGGTGATCGGCGGCCCGAACCACATTGTCTTCTGGTCATGATCTTGGCCGTCGACGGTGTTGATCCATGCAACGAGAAGTTTTTCGCTACCTTCCAAATGCATCACCATTCTGGAGTATGATCGTTTTTCGGTCGTTCACTGAACGGTAGTCTAAGGGCATGTATTTATATTTCTACCCAGTTCTTACAGTTGATTAGCATGATTGCCACATCTGCAAGAGGGTGAACACAATGGAGTGTTACAAAATCATAAAATGTATAATGATTAGTGATTAAGGAGAAACCTCATTCGAGGAACAGTGACCCATGTTACGAAGGCTGTTGACTAGATTTTTTATCACACCTGGATGTTTTACTTGTTGTCTTCTCAGTCACGGTCAAGGGGACGAAGATATTCTAGTGAAACGACCAACTTTGGTATAAAAGCCGTTATGTGCTGACCATCGGACTGTTCGTTCTAATGCAACTCGGCGTTTGCTTATAGAGCACAATTTGGTAAGCGATTGGCTGTCATGCGTAAAGTGTGCCTGAGCTAACGAAAGTTGTTGAACGTTACTTACGCCTGGCTTCCTGTAGATGCTTCGCGTTACGAAGTCGCATTGTTCATGTGATGCTCCCACCAGATACCACTAAGCCTTCGAAGACAGACCCTGTAAACATCCCCCTTACTGGTTAGCCAGGTTTTGCGGCCACATTTAAATAAGGATTGTTTTTTTTGTAAGCTTTCCTCATATCATAAGCTCTTAACCACCCCCAATTTCTCGTTAGCTTTCTAAAATAACGCAGATCGTAGCTATTATTTTCGTTTTCGTTCAGAATTATTAAGCGGTCTAATTGGAAAGAAAATAGCAAAGCTGCTTTTATGTTCCATCTTCATGATTTGTTCAGACTGCATAGGGTACTGAGATGAATGCGCTTGTGGGCTGGTACGTTTTCCCGACCACATCGTTCGAAAGATTACATCGATTGGAATAGTTAACTTGTTCTTAAGAACCTCATTAGAAACCTACAGTACAGAATGACCACTCACCATATAGTATGTTTTCATGCGAGGATTGAACAATCATTGTACCGGTTCCTGCCTTTCAGATTTTTGTCCAACTGTTCAGGGCGCTCGAAACAATCTACCTGGAAGTTAGATCAGTAACAGTTCTTGAACGGCCAGCTCAGCGAAAATGAATGTGATTAACCAAGTCATTCCGATGATCCATAAGGTGCCGTCCTTTGTACTTGTCAAGTAAGGGGAGTGATTAGAATAATCCATGCGTCACATGTTCAGGAATTTTGAAATTTGGATTTTCAAACTCCCTTCGGTAACCCATTAGTGCTTCATTTAGTTGATTACAGTCCCATACACAGCTTTGTATTTCCCAACTACTGAATAATACCATCATTCTGAAGCGGTTAGTAGGATTTCGGGAAAATACAAAAATGTTTCCGGTTGCAGAGGGGAACATTTTAATCTTATTAAACCTGATCAATGGGACACGATGTTTACTACCTTAAGCTGTTAAAACCGTCAAAATAAATGTGTTCATGTATGGTTAATGCTGGGGTCTCGTTGAAGTGTTTTTCGGATGGATGTTTTTTGTTTTCCTGATGGAACAGCACTGTATAAGATGTACTTGTCTGAATGATATTTGAGAAGTGAGTACAAAGTAGCATTCATCCACTCAACAGTCACAAAAGAACTTGGAGAATTGGTTGGTGGCCTTTCTGGCCTACAAGTGAGTATCCGTGTTATCATCCAGCTTTCAATGCGACTTACTCTATTGCAGTCGAACTCTACCTGGTTTGTCTATCTGTATTCGGATAAGTTCCTTGCGCATACGTGATCTGCTTTAATTCACTCAACAATTTTTTATAGATCAGTGACCCACTTGCCATGTTCGTATAATAGTGCAGTTTATTCGGGGTCACGGTTATTGACTCTATACATTAGTTTGGGAACCCTTGCTGTCAGTTCTCGTTTCTTCGAATTGCACTTGACGTCATTGAATTTCCTCACACATTTCCAGAGCCCAGTGTTATATCTATCCTTCCTCTGTTGCTTACTTATCAGGTCTCATCTGCCGAGGATAGTTTGGTTCCACCGTTCCAGTGGCCATACACTGTACAACAGAGCGATGTATATAACCACGTGTTTCTTACCGTGCAAGGCAACGAGGTAAGACGTCTTGTTATTTCCATCGAGATGTGGATTATTTCTTTTTCTGAAACCGTTCCCGTTTTGGCTATGCTTTCTGCCTTTTCACGCACCATATGAAGAGTTCTTTCGTGAAGCGGTTCGTGTCCGTTCACACACATCCATATTCAGTTTAGTCATAACTGTGCGATTCTTGGTTTTGAGCATTTCGTGTGCCCACTCGGCGATGGTGCTTTCGCCCACTTTTTGAGGTGGATAATTCAATAGATGATGTTTACCCGATGAAAATTCCAACTTGTAGTGCTAACCTGACAACTTCGACATCTACCTAATTTTAGAAATTGTGGGCTTCGGCTGGATTCAAACCAGCAACCGAAACAACAAACCCGAACGCCCGAGAGATTAAGACCGTTCTATTCGCTGCGAACTCTTTGTGTAGTAAACATATTTAGTAGACATTTATGGGCTAGAAAACCCGCTAGCCGGACTGTCTGTGGTAGCGCGTAGCCCTTAATGCATTACACTATATTTGATATGAATACATGTACATCGAGTGACATCAGTAACATGCTTTGTTTTTTAATCTATGCACACTCCATATGTATATTTGCGTTTACAAACATTGCATTGTGCAACTGATTTGTTTTCTTATATTAATGTCCATTCGGCGTCTGCTGTCGAAATTTAAAGTTGGCTTAAACACGTTGAACATACGCCTAGCTAGGTTCACCTTTAATATTCTGTTTCGATTTTTATTACTCGTTAGTAGTCTGAATTAAATATCCTAATTTTAAGTCATAATCCCACTGATTCGGCGCATCGATGACGATACCCGTCATTTTATTGTCTGTGACTACCACACTGAATTATTATGGTTATCATTATTTTTAGGAGATGTTATGAAGCTTAGTTGGAAACATCCCTGATTGTAAACTGTTTTTCTTGCAGGTCCCAAATTTGGACCCTGTTTCTAGAACTGGTGTGTCTACCAGTTTTTGTTTCTCCCTATATCCGATAATTTTTCTACCTTAACGTTTATCATCACTGTTGTATCGAGAGACGATTCGATCCACAATAAAGTCTGATCGGATTCATAAGGGTTTATGTGCTTTTACATGTATATCTTTATACTGACTTCAGCGTGAATCATTAAGCTGTGGAGGTTTTTGCCGGTCAATTCCTATAACAGAGACGTTTCTTCCAGAGGCTTACTTGGCGTGTGTATAAAGAGCTAATTGTTTTTCCCTGCTAAATACGAACACACTGGTTAAGATTGGTGAAAGTAAGTCGTCTTCAGCAACAACCAGTAAGCAGCGATGAGGTTTGGTTGCGGTCATTTCCTAATATATATTGATCAAGTTAAATCGTGCAAGCTTTATGATTTGTTTATTTCATAAGTATGCCTACTAATTTTTTCATCAAGCCAAGTCCATTATGCGGAAACTGTAGTCAGATGATGTAGAATGCGAGATGAACAGTGATTTTGCTTAAAAATAATAACCTTGCTGACAACGGAAATTGTGCTATCTGCAAACCAAATATTGGAACCCAGGTTGACCACATGTGTAGCTAACTTAACGTTGTTTTCAGAAACCGGATCCATCTCCTTTTCTACATAGTTCGGAATTATATCACTTAATCTGTGAACATTTAAAAGTTCACTACTAAACAATCCGAGAAGGAAACGGTGGTTGGCTGAATCGCTTTCTCTGACGACCGGACGAAACATTTTGAACTGACCCTATCGACCGGTCGCGTCAAGTTTCATCTCTAGCTGCAACTGTTGCTCCTCCCTGAACAGGTTTTTTTAAAGCGGAGATCTGTTAGCCCCTTCATTTCTTTAGACGTTGCAAAATACTCGCCGTGTGCGATCTTCTTTCAGGCCGTTTGCTTTGAAATGTTATTGTCAATTCTCTTTCCAAAAATTTCACTTAATTTGCGTTCAAGAAATTGCTACCATCTATTCCTCACGATGAAGCAGTGTCAATGGCTTGATAAATCATAATGGAGAAGTCTACCTTGTGCATCATTTGATGGATTCTTTGTGACTTGTCGGAACAGGTGGGTAACCGACACCATATATGAGATATCTGAACTCACGACGTAGCTTCGTGGCTCACTTAGTGATACGTGTCTCGCCACATGGAAATGCAGTTTCCCTTGCTGATTCGAGTTCAGCAGAAATCCAGTACGGTGTATACTTTGTGCCTTTAAAGTGTTGTTACACGTTTTGGTTGGCTCGGTTCCCATCTTTGTTGTTTCAAGCAGGTCACTCAAGATCGTTCTTCGCTTCCTCTGCCTTAGTGATGTCTCATCTCACATCGCTAACGAAGTGTCTACGAGGATAGCGAAAACACATAGTGCATTTACTAATGTTCGTCATCCACGGCGTTGCAAAGATCCCCGATTATCGATTAAAGGCAGAGTTCACAATGCGCATGCAGACTCGCTTTTGCTCTGCAGTTCAGAGAGCCGGCCCATTTATGTGGAGCATGCGTATAGACTCCCAGTGTTTCACCATCGTTTCTCCACCATTCAGTCTGTATCAACTAGGCTGATTTCGTGAGCATCGCAACAAACCGTTGGCGCGTATTTGTGAAATGTGCCGTCACAATGCAAGTGCGCGGTCTACGTTGGTTGGGTCATTTACTCCATATGCCGATAAAGCGTTTTGCCACACTGTACATTGTTTTGTGTTGTCACTGATGGTTTGTAGAAGTCGTATGACGATCGGGCTGTTAAAGCTTCGACTATCCTGTTCAGAAAGGTCGATAAGTGCCTTTTGCTCGCACTGCCGGTTAGAAATGCTGTCGGACATGACAATGTGCCACAGTCACTGGCGAACCTGCATCCTTAAGGTTGTTGACTTCTCTTCCTGAATCTCCATGGTTTTCTAGTGTTTAGTTTTCCGTCCTTATACATTTGCACTTATTTGTTACTCAGGTAGTTATTTGAATTTCGCCAGGACCAACGGCAGCCTGGATCGTTTTACCCATAGGTACAGTTCAGTGCTAATAATCATGATGTTGATGATGACACGTAGAATCTCTTAACTTCATAACCGCTCTTTGCACTCAAGAAATCTACCACTCTATCCACTGTTAAGATGAGTTCTCCGATGTCATCGACCTTTGTATTGGTCACAGTTTGTTTGTATAGAGTTTCGTTAAGCCATGCTTTTCAACTTATCTGAGGATAATTCGTATATCATTCTTGACTTGTTTTCTCTGTACACTTACGAAGAACAAACATGTGCGATCATTCTTCTACGCTGTTCTGGTCGAGTATATTCGCTCGCTAATCGAACATGAAATCTCAGTGGATGTAAGTTCCTACGTTTTTGTATTCCCAAAATGTTTTAGTTCACACCGGCACGCTTTTTATCTTTATACATTAATCATGTATTGTCGTCTACCCTCTGTTTACCTTTTCGACATTCATTTCTCGTGGTAACTGTATTTTCCAACCAGCATATTGTATTGACTCGTGTCTTGCGAACTAATTATGTTTGACACACTACACTTTTCCGACATCTGTACATGGGGATATTTGTTTTCATTTGTTTTGTAATCTGCTCTACGTGGTTTTGCTGTTTCATTGCCTTTGCTCGGTACACACAACAATTTTGCGAGTCAACTTTTTTGTGGTTTGAATATGCACTTTTTTGTCCATCTGGTTGCATAACTTGTGCGAAAGCATTGAAGAGCTGCATTTTTCAGCCAGGCCCTTGCCCCTCATCCAATTGACCAATCGAAATCGTTTTCCTTTATGAAATCGATGTCTGTCTGTTAATGTCTACGAAATCTGTCTGTCCATTTTGTTGTTCTCACACTTATCGGAGGACTTAGAGACGTGTTTTCAGTTTAGGGTACATCTCTTCTGCTTCGATTTCTCCCAATCCTCCACACTTTCCCCTGTCTTTCCCGATCGATTTTCTCCGTTTTCATCCTTCTGTTTGAGGTACGTGCCGAATTTCATGCCACTCCAAATCAATCTATTCCGAGAGAACAGAACAGCTAAGTCTGGAACGTGGAGGGAATGCTTATCGTCAAAATTGATTTTCGGTTTATATGGTATACTCTCAAAAACCTGGCCAGTAATAGTAATTTGAAGCAAAAATGCAAAAAGCGAGTTGCAGCAATATCGGAAACGTTTAAATAGATCTTCAAATCGATTGATTGCGTTCATTATCAGACTCTTCAGTAGCTAATATTGTCCATGCGTCACAAGTTCGTGAATAAAGAAACGTTTGGCGTGGAGATATCGGAATCTATTACCAGTGCGCATGGTGAACGCAGACCAGTACGAGTCTAATTGATTTACTAAGTAATTACCTTTCCAACTTAACACAATACACTCCCTTCTACAACATTGTGTCATCTTACTTAATACGTACCTCTAGTGTACCTTAGGGAATCTTTTCTACTCGCAACATGCATAATTGATTTGCCATCGCCACAAAGAACTGTTCTTTTCAAATATGTGAACGATGTTGTTTTTGCAGGTATCTCTTTGGCAGCTCTAGTTCCGCACTTACAGTTCTATTCGTATTTCGACCGCTGTAACTCTTTTTTATACATTTTTTTCTGGATGAACTCACCTTTTAGTTGTATCAGGCACATTATGGCTGTGACACCGATCTTAATAGTTGAAACGGAAATAATTATTCACATGTTACAGAGTGATACAAACTGCTACTATATTGAGAACGACAAAGTAGCGAACGAGCCTTGTTATCTGTGTTTGATCATCAGGCTAATTACAACACAATAAATATGAAGACAGTAACTGAAGTGAGTTAGAAGGATAGTCAATAGAGGTTATGGACGACATGCTTATTGTCAGTTACGCAATCACTGTTCCAAATCGTGTGCTTGATTGATTCTCTGTGCGAAGAGGTCAGGATTGTGCAATCGGATGTGTATGGTCCAAGCGACGGTCAACATTCAGAGTCTCATCATTTTTGATCGATTCCCTGGCACTCGGTAGACAATATTAAAAGCGTCTTTCTTACTGACAACATGATTAGAGTCAGTCACATTATATTTCATAGTGTGTTTTATTACTACGGCTCTGTGTATGTGGCCGGGTAAAACAGCACAGTGGGCAGCCATGGTTTGGCTCAGAGGTGTGAACAGAACAGCATTCTAGGTTGGCCCTGATCGACTCAGCATATCCTCTTGACTGAGGTTCTAAAAATAATGTATCACTAGTCATGTGCGGAAGTCGTTGTTATGATTGTTGTCATGTTGATTCTCACAAGTCTTCTGTTTCCTGAATAATATCCAAAACCGAGATGAATGTTCTTCTATTAATACACGTAAATTCGACAAACAATCTGGGTCTTACTTTGAAGAGAATTTCCCCTTCTTGTAGTTCTACACATTTTGCGTTGAAAGTTCAATACCCCCGTGTTTCACAGACTCTGAAGGTGTTATAAATGGCATCGAAAACTTGGCTATTCCACTCTCTCATGACCGGTGGTGTCCTGTTTGTTGTGGAAAAAAAGAGAAAAGGCAACAGTAGTTACGTGGGTTAATTAAAATGATCGGTTTGTAACAGTTGGTTCACGGTTTACTGGCGGATTCTAAGGCTTGGACTGCACAGAGAACATGCATGTGTTGCTTCACTGTTAATCACAACATATGAAAGCCCTGACTGCTCCGTTGAGCAAAGTGGGTAGGTGTTTGCCTGGCTAGAGCCCTCCTGATCACCCCAATCGCTAGTTAGAAACGCTATCCGAGATGACGACGTGTCGCGATCAATGGCCTACCTACATCCATACCATTTCTAGTTTTCTGCTTAATCTCCTTCCATTAATTTTCAACCCTCTTAGTAGAGTTTACCGCTAGGATATTCCACGTCACTGTTGAGATGGGCGGCGCCACGAGCCACGATACCTTTTGGTCAGGCTCATGGCTGCTATGATGATGACGATGAAGCTGCATCGCATGTGGCTTCTTCTGTTGACTTTTTTCGTTGTGCTACATCAATTTAAAGTGGGATCGGATAGCTTGAATGAATGAATCTTGATAGTAGGTTATAGTGTGTTTGTCAGAAAGGGAAATTCAAAGGAAAGTACTAATCGGAGGCAAAAGTCCTCATTGAGCGAAGCAAACGAGGGTCTTTGCATTGATGGAAAGGCGTCTGAATGAATGGAAGAATTATATTGATCGAACTGAAAATTCTTCGGTGCGTACTATCCGATGCAGAAACGGTTCATTTGTATAACTTCGGCAGTAGTTGCTTTATTTAGCTAGCAGATATTTAGAACGTAGTAACGGTTATTATGACGGACTGTGTTAAAATTACTTTCACCGGTGAGCAGTTGTAATTTCTAGACTTGATCGCGATTAGATCAGATGAGTCTTCACAGTGGAACCTGTTAAGAAATGTAACTGGGATTAGTCACCACTTGTACTCCGATAGCAATGCATTAATCGGTCTCCAACATGATCTACTGAGCTGTTTAGCCAATAGAGCAAAACATACTTGCACAAATAACGTGATAGCAGTAGAATTAATGAATTTAGGGAATACTCTCGGTGCTGACGCCTATTCTGTTAAATTTCCAGACAACATTATGTAAGAAGGGTGAACGCGACCCGTACTGGACATCCTTTTACAAAGGAAAAGTTTATTCAACATTACCATCTAAGAAGACTGCAGCGGCAGACTGAATAACACTCCAAATAGCTTATGCAATCAACGCAAGAAGTTCTGTTTTGAAATTCCAGCCAACATGGGTGGTACCATCTCGTCTGAAAGATCATGTGCTCACCAATACCGTCTCATTTTTGATCTCCTCTCTGACTGTTTCTGTGGTTCAGCGTATGTACTAGTCACACTAACAGGAAAAAATTCGTAAACATTATTCTATTGTGTTTCGTTCCGGGGCAACAAAAAGCATTAACCCGTCCATGCGGACCTATTTGGCCGACTGTGGTGGACACACGGACATCTTTAAGGACTTTTCACATTGTCTATTTTGTCCCTGTCACTTGACAGCTAATGGTCAACTTTCGCATCGATGAACTATACAGTTGCAGTTTGATTGCGTCACTCGATTTGTGTATTCAAAACAATTCATGCTGTCCTGGGCGAACACGATTATTTACTCTGTAAAACGTTTCGATCCCCACCCTACTGACGCAACTTGAATGCCATCATCTAACATTCACCTGCTTGGTGTTCATAATCATAGTGTTGTCATGCTAATCTTTTGTTTAACCACTCTGTTAAGTCGATTACCCCCTAGCTGCAATTTACTGTTCTATAATTGTACCGTTCAAGAACGATAATTTGTCGAAATTCTTTCTTCAATTCTTCTCCCAACAAACTTATTCTTTCACTTACTTTCTTATCGTAACCGATGAGAATTAGTCGGTTAGAGGCAAAGCGAAATCATCTTCTGACTTAACACGTGATTGAGTGCTAACTTTCGCCATGGTGTTTAAATAGTAATTGCAGTTCCTACCTCTTTTAATGAATCCGTCAATTAGAAATGTTTGTCGCCGAAACAGTAATGAGAGAGAACCCCCTCTCTAACCATAGCAGTGAACGGGTATTTCGGTCCGGCGCATCAAATTGCCTTTTCGAAATCACGTCACATCCAACCATGTTAATTAGTTCGACACTAGCAAAATAAAGTGCAGATGTTCTACTATGGGATTGTGACACACTGCCGGACTTACAATACCAATCTGAAAAGGCCCCGGCCATTTTGACATCTTGTAGGTAATCAATGAACTACAAAATTAAGATATTCTGCACCATACGTACGAAGCTGCACACAAGTCGCTGATTGGTCTACTCTGTTAAAAGCCTTAGAGAGGTCTAGATTATCACTGATTATCACAGATTATCACATGAGAATCACTTTCAAAATTCGCCTTGTCTCCCAGGCAGTAGAGCAAATCGAGTGAAGTGCTTGCGTTACTGGTCGTCAATCAAGCTCTCCATGACCTTTGATACAACGGATGATGATGCACTCGGACCGTACTTAGCGCACTCATTACATTTACCGTCTTTCAAGATGGGTGACACTGTGTACACCTTTCAGGCTTTAGGAAGCTTGCCTTCTCGAGAGATCGACTAGAAGGTTTACACAGTGGCAACGATAACTTTTTCTGCACACTTCTTTGGTAGTAGAGGAGGGATGATGTCAGGATTTTTATTTTGACAGAGCGTTGCTAATTTTTGAAACACGTTGTGCGATGCCAAAATAACTATTCTCATAGCACTGGCAGTGTTGCTACTAGATATATGTACTGACTCTGCGCACATGGTGAAGACCACATGCATATAGTGGTTGCCAAGACCGTTGACGGCCTCTATCTGTGTGGCGCAAGTGAGGGATTACGAGACGGCTTTTGGCGATGGACAACAATGCTGTAGGAGTTTTCGACTGGCACCACTCCAGTTAGTCAGATCTAACTGGCATTGACGTTTGTCGACTCTCACGGTGCTCAACGTGCGTTTTTTTTCAGTTCTCTCCAGTCTATACTTGTTTCGAGCTGATGTCTTTACTGTCAATCAATTTCTTTTACAGTGTCAAAGCGTTTTTTTGCTTCTGGGTTGCTGAGGTCGCCTGATCAGAACATACATGTCAACAGTTTTAGTAATATCGTTCACAATAAACCGCCAGTGTTCACACAGTGTTGGATACGCCGGAGCATCATATTAACTCATGTCTGTAAGTTCTTCCGTCAGAGATATCCAGGTCACTTTGTAAAAATTCCTTACAAAGTTCCGAGTTTTTAGGAATATATCTACTTCTGTTGTTGATTGAAATATGACGACTCCGTGGTCACCACGTCCAAGAGGGGTATTAATTTACTGTTCAGTAACCATGTTCTTAGCCTATCAGGATATAATCTAGCCTCAATGGTGTCTTGGAGATCCTCTACCGTGTGAACCCTCTGACGCTTTCGGTTAAGTAAGAATTCATAACTGTATCGTAGAATTCAAAAGGCAGGATGTGAGTCTAGCATGAACCCCGCTGGCGTCGAAGCTGATCTCAGGTTACTTAAAATCAATCATGACTAGGGGTTGTGAGAATCCTTCGGCCTTCAGCCTGCGTGTGGCGTCATTCAATAAGCGGTCTTTGACCAGCGAGGCAAACGAAGGTCGGTAGGTCACACCTGTCAGACTACTAGATGATTGGTTAAAGCACACATTCCGCCAAAAGATTTCAAGCGCGCTCGGAAGAACCGGGTCATATATCGTGGATTTCTTGAATTAGCTGCCAACATAAGGGACTGTACCGCCGTCTTTCGCATTGGAGATCGTGGCAGTACACAGCCATGTCTAATAGATTAATGTCTTCGTCTTTAATGCCTGTCATACTCCACTTATCCGTTATACCCGCAATGGGTGGTCTTCACTCGTCATACACCCTTCGGAATCCGTCCATTTTGTAGAGAAGAGACGCAGCATTCGTTCAAAAACACTTGCCGGAGAACACATCAAAGTATCTTTATCAAAACTCTACTCCCAGTCGCTTGGGTCTTTGTATAATCTCTCTTCTGGAAAGCCAGTCGTGGTCTGCAGTTTCGGTGCTCGTGCCACCATCTTCAGTTATGACGACGGCTGCATCTCGTTTCTTGTTTGTGGCTATCGAAACACCACTCAGAGTGATGTTGGTTGATGTTAACTCTGGAGTACCATATAACTTACGAAGATCCGACCTGCTTTTCCGAGATTCGTTTGTGTGGAACTTTGCATCATTCGGAATTTGATGGCGAATGGTAAGCCAAGCCAATAAGATTTGGTCATCTGTGCACTGAGTCGAAAACGTCACTCGTAAAAATCCGGGTGATGGAATGGATGCTAAATGAACAAGCCCAGATTGCGTGTTAATACCTGTTAACACTTGGAGACCAACAAGTCGATATTTAGCGGTTAAAAACTTCCACTGATACCTTGACACAATTATGCGTAGTCCCGAGAGAGGGCACATTGTGAATAACAATACATTCACGCTTTCTAGTTAGATTTATGACCACTCAATTAGGCCTTATCCGATTTGTGGGATGTAGTGTGATCGAGTTTCCAGACCTTTCACGCGTGACCCGACGTAGCACTAATATTTACTATATCTCGATTTTGTCAGTAAATGTAGCATGGAGCAGTCCTGGAAAGTCGATGTATTTAGGGCAGTGTTTCGAGGGAGTAGGTGTAAGTGTCTAGTTGAAGTGCGGATAAGATCCTAATTTTGAGGCGCTGAGCAAGGATAGTCATGTTATGCACCATCCATGTCGTTAGCTCTCAGAA
>LUCH01000557.1:63432-76457 GCA_013368495.1 Paragonimus heterotremus
AGTACACAAGCCCGACCACCTCGACAAGGTAGCAGTATAGGTCGGGCTTAATTTCACTTATAGTTCGGTTGTTTGTTACCAAGGTGTAGATGCTTTCATGTTGTATGTTTTGAGTGTGGACAATTACTTTTCGTTCGAAAATATCCAGTGAAGTCATGAAAATAACAAAGTAACGAACGATACTTGTTTTCTTTGTTTGATCATCAGGCTAATTACAACACAGTATGTATGAAAAACAGTAGCTAGGGTGAGTCAGAAAAACTTGCTTCACCCTCTGTGAATAGGAAACTTGTGTTCATTAGTCTTCCTTTCAAGGGAGATCTCATGGTCCAAGTTATCTCAAGAAAACTCAGAAAGTCGGTCGAAACAGTTTACTCTCCCTTTCAATTGTGCGTGAGTTTCCGTTCAGTACCCGTTATCATGTCATAAAGACAAACTTCCATGTTCTACAACCAGCTGTGTGTACACATTTGTTTGCTCGTGTCCAGCACCATACATTGGTAGTTCTACCAGGCGATTGTCTGATAGAGTGCGTGAACAGCATCCGGCGTGGTTGAACAGCGGTGCGAGTAAAACGGTTTCAGGCGCGATTGTAGCTCATTTGACCAACTCTAGTCATTCTGTCGGTAAGAGAGAGTTGCTTTTCAGATTGTCTACTGTGTGCCAAGGAATCAATCAAAAATGGTGAGATTATGAATGTTGAGCTGCTGCTTAGACCATACGTATCCGATTGCGCAACCCTGACCTCTGTGCTCAGAAGAAGTTCGTGCGGACACTTAATCTCTCCTGGCTGACAATCTGGAACAGTGACTGCGTAACGGATAACAATTAGCAGTTAAGCATCAAAGCGAATCCTTGATGTATTTCTGCCTTTGATGATGATGATGATTTATGCGTCCCGATTACCTGGCTCACAGTTTGCGTGTATTTCTGTACATTGTGGCTTTCTGTAGCACTGTCTCCATGAGCTACTAATCAGTATGGTCGCACGCCTGGAACAATATGCCCAACTACTTTATTGTATTCAGAGTCGTCTGCTGGCCGATTCGAAGCCAATTGTAAGTTCATCTGTCATTGTTATCAAGTTGCTCATGTTTGTATTGTCCATCTCCTTGTACATGTGCGCATGTACGTGTTGTTCTCGTTCTTCACCTGCAATTATTCCATATTTGTACCTCTTTCTCAATACGCGAACCCTTAGGCTTTGCAGCTGCTCTCGTTGGAATCGGTCTATCCAGCCGCTGGTCAACTGGCACTTGACATGTTAAAGGTGAGTTTCTGTCGAGGGGCGTTTTCCAAAGTTGTCTTATACCCATAAACTCAACCAATCTCACTTGGAATATGAGCAAAAAATGCACTGTCACAGCTGGTTACTGGGCTACTTCCTTCGAGGTCGACGGTTGGTCATACATTGGGTGTGTTCTGTTTTTTCGCTTACTGTGGCTTATTTTACAAATATCTTATCGGCCTAAATGTTCGGTTGTTCATCGATTCGGTACGTTTTTTCCTCAATCTAGATAGCAGCACCAGTATTTAGAGATTTGAGTGGACATATTTTAGGTCAAACTTCTACGCGTCGACGATGTCACTTCGTTTAGTGTCTAATTTTCAAGCGGTGCGAACAACGGAACACCCAAGCTATCCATCTGAGCTGATAAATCCATTACTGTTCTCGACGGTCACAAGGTTTCCATTTCTTGTCATCTGTTTGTTTGTCAGCCCAGTTAAGTTTCTTTTTCCACCGCTCCTTGCGTCCGTTGTCATGTGATAGACTGAGTCACATACGACTTAGACAGGAATAATCGAGTTAACCGATGCTCGTGTCCATAACTATGTATTTAGTTGTCAACATCGATACGAATGACCTATCTTAAATTACTACTGTGTTGTCACTTCTCTGTGTTAAACTAGCTGTCAACTTGTACCTTAACCCGTGCTTTCTATCATGTGACCTACTACGTTGTTGACTTCTTCCTTGCAGCGATTAAACTTTTCAAATGAAGAAGTGGTTGAAGTTTTATTGCTCAAGCACAAGTTCATGGAAGCATTGAGGTAAACATTTGTTCTCCTGACAGTTTGTACGTGTTGTGTTTGTCGCGTTCCACAAGGTTGTTTGCCGGACATTTTACTGATAATTAGTCAGATTCTTCAATATAGACTGACCGCTACTGATATTTAATCATAGCCTTCCCGTTCAGACAAAGAACTCTGTGATTCCTGTTTGACTGAGAAATTCTATTCGTGATCATCTATGGGAACTGACAGGCCAGTCATTGTCTCCTGTCGCATCGATCGGGTGATCTGAGTATTACTTACTGAGGATTGTGGCATGGCGTTCAGAGATGATAATTCGATCATGCCTAGTGTCAAATCGACGGCGCGGTGATTATCATGATTGTACATTACAACGTCGCCCAAGGTTCGAATTTTGTTTGTGGCGAGAATGTGTTCCCACTGATGAGCTCTAACAAGGATGTGCTTTGTTTCTAATTCTTTCTTTTGAGGGAGAACTATTTTATCATATTACTATGTAGTATTCCGTATTTCATTTGAGATAAACCCATGTTGATAAGTGGTACATAGTAACGAGCGGGCTGGCGGGCAGATTTTCTGTTTTGTTTGTTCCCTATAACTTAACTGTGTTAACTGGTGGCACGCTGGTACCTACGTAAACTTAAACGTTTCTTGACACTGTACTCTTTAGAACCTCTTGTTTAATGTGTTCACGCGTATAAATCTCCTCAGTTCTTTTGAACACTTATCCGTTCTCTCTCTCTCTCTCTCTGAGCGTCTCCGAGACTACACAGCCTGTTGGTGCCATTGTTTGTATGTCAGGCCTACAAGACTATTTGATTTTCATCTAGAGTTTTTTTTATAAATTCACTTGCGCCTTCGGATCGTCTGATTCTTCGTTGGAATGTTATAACTCCAATCCGTCCATCATTTTGATGATCAGTCATGCCTATGCTGGCGAATCGACAGACTATCGAACGTGTCGAATGCATTTTAATCCAATCAATCCCGTGTTTATCAGTCAGTTCATGCTAAGCGGCACCTCATAGGTTCTACACACCGAAAAAATGTAAGCGATTAAACAGACGATGGTAGTTTTTTTGTATTAAGTTCCCGCGCTGCAAACTTTTGCGAATGGATTTTGTTTGTTCCAATTTGACTTTGGAGGACAATTTCAAAACAAATATTCAACCACATTCCTTCCCCCTTAATCGACTTGTATTTGGGCGTCGATCTGTGATATCCACACCTTTTGTCACAGACCTCCTCTACATTTTCCACGTACCGTCTGTCTGTGTAGGTTCTGTCTGATGCGACCTCATCTGTTTCGCTCGCCAGATGATCTTCCGAAACGTATACTGAAACTGGCCGTCCAATCCGGTGATAGATTGACGTTCTACAATGTGTACCGTTTCTTTTATTTGAAACAAGAAAGCGGTTTAACTGGTAGGTTGTCTTGTGTTTCCATTTGTTGACAGCATTTTGATAGCTGTGTTCAAATCTGGATTAAGGTAGTTGGAACCGTTCTGATTGCACTGTTTCATTATCTTCAACAATAGCTTACGTTTGTAGTGTTTTAAGATTATTGATTCCACATCCGTCACGCTTTACCTTGATTTCTATTCACCCACTTCAACCCCGCTTTGTTCTTTTTCATATCACATTGAAAATAACTATTTCTATGACAGTTGCTGGCGTTACTACGCCTATTTCGTCTTACTTTCGGGACCGCTTCTACCGATAATCTACATCTTATGTGACATCATGTCTTGCCAGCCATTCTTCCCCGTTTTGTTTATCATCCGGAAAGCTCCCAAATATATACTCAATCTAATCTGTATGAATACAATTCAGCTGAACTTCCTCCCCTTTATAGCATCATTATTATCAACACCGTTTGGTCAGCATAGTAAGCCTGTATTTATGCCAGTTTCATACATTTTCGACGGGAACAAAAACATATGAAGGTCGTTCTGTTCTCTTTATGAGAACAATCTGGAAAGGAACAAAAGTGTTAAGCTGTTAGTGATGGTGAGAATGAGGTTGAGACTTTAACACACAGCTGGGGTACTTTTTATAGGATCATTGTTGTAACATGTGATCTGATGTTATCGTGTAAAATTACTGAACTTTCGCTGCTGAACGCTGGCTATTGCGTTAACAGTTTCTGTCCTTGTTGCCCCGATTAGCGTAAGGCTGCAATGGATTATTCTGGCATCAGACTACCAAACAGTGTAGATATAGTTTTCTCAGAGTGATGTTTCCCATTGAGTATCGTTCAAGGAGATTCATTTCTGTCATGCCACTCTTTTGATCATCCCTCATAGTACGAGATACATTTCTCATTACCAGTAGTACCTTATTTATTTCTCCCGTCGATTCGTACGGTTCTTCATAATCGTGTTTGTTCTTGTTTTTTTGTCACACTCAAGTGACAGCACCCCTTCGCGTGAAACTTCAAGTACCTTTAGAGTTGATTTCCACCTATTCTTTCGGGTAAACGTCTAGACGAATTTGGAGTTCATATCTCTAGGTCATTCCTGAACTGTTTTGTGTACCTTCGCCAAACGTTGCTTGTTTGTTTCCGGCTGCTGAAAACCGTATCTTTCTGCGATTTATGAACTCGCTGCGGGGTTACTCGCAACACTAGCAGAGACATGTGGCCTATTCGTCATCTGTGGCCTCTCAAAAACCCCGTTATCACTTTACGGCAAACCTGTCTGATCCAAATTGTTATGTAGCTTGGAAATCTGGCTCACGCCTGCGTGTTTTACCACTAGTTAGCTTGAGGCGTGATCAAATGTTTGGATTAACGAGGCCGTATGCACGCCTTACTGTGTTAAGAGCACTCGTGCTTCATTAACGTTTATCGACACAACGTCCCTTCGCTGTTTGTCTCGTCTCTGTTTGTATTCATCGGATAAATGCGGATGAGATTACCCAGCAGCCGCCGACTTACTGACTCATGCTTTTGTTCAGTTATAATCCTTTTGCACGCAACTATGACTTAATTTCGCCAATTAAAAAACCGGTGGTCCGTCTCTGGATATGACCATTTGGACGCGAGCTTGGAACGGTTAGGACTTTGATCCTTGTCTGATTATATTTTAGCCATTCGATTTATTAATCCCAACGTGAACCGTCAAAACTATCAAGAGGTTATTGGTTGTTTCTTTTTTGTGTTATTCACTCCAATTGGTTATTCGAAGCTATATGCGTATCAGTCAGTTCGATTTAATTATCACATTATCGCCCTCGTCAGCTTCAAAATTTCCAAGAGCAATTTTTATGAATCCTATTGTACCTAGTAATCTGTTAGTGTAACTTCAGAGGCCAATGGTTATGTGCCGGAAAGTTTATCTACAGCTAATCAGTGGTAAAGAGTGCATAATTCTCAGTTAATTCTGGATAGCCTGTTTATGTGTATCAGCGTGGAATCTATCTTGGAGGCTCATACCACCTTATGTAATATCATGAATAATTAACATTGGTTAACACTACTAAGACAGTGTGTCTTTACATCTTGCACTTTTAATGAAGAAATGAAGGTTTGTTTCATTTGTAATTGAACACTGGCCATTTAGTTGTGCGTAGCTTTTACAGTTGAAATCCATTTTTTGGCTTGCTTACTTCGAACGAAATGCGATGTACGGCCGATTGTAGTACTCGTTGGAGCTTGTCAGTAGTGCCAGCTTTCTCTGTGGATCCACATTAGGACTCCAGTTATCTGGAAAACCTTTTCTAGGGCGTTGAAGGACGTTGATCGTAGAAAGTGGTTTCGTGAGTTATCATCCTAACAAATACTACGGTACATTGCCTTGCAACCCGTAAAAGCTAAATACGGACAAGTCAGCGAATACATAATTGTGAGCCATCTGAATGCCGTCGAATCATGTGGAATCGGCACTGATTGCTTATCGCAGTATGGAACTGATTTTGCTGGGCTCATAGACTGATCAATTGAAGTGGCTTATGCTGGGGCTACCAGGTGAAATAAAGTATGCACTCTCTTTTGCCTCTCACATTTGATTGACGCTTGTTCGAGTGGACAATCTTTCATGCCTGAAGAACCGTAGCTGTATCATCGGGTTAGTATTCTGTCCTGTTCAGAAATCGATCGATCGCATTGCGTACTAGATCCCTGATAGTTGGATGAGCTAAAATGTGTCTCGAGACGTACATCCCGTTCGTTTCTGATAAAAGTTCGACTATTCTCAATCTCACGAATGTTGTGAGTTCTGTTATTTTCGATCACTGGTCATTCTTTGCTTACCTATACATACGTGACTGAAGATTTTGTCTATCGTGGTGTGTATGACACCTGACTTTTACTTACAGCTCGTTTGTTTGTTTACAAGGTGTAGGCACCTTGATATTGTATGTTTGAACATAGACGAAGTTATTTTTAGTAGTTAGATCCCTTCCCGTTCACTTCTTCTTTCTTCTCTCTTTCTGTACAAGGTTTGTTTTTTCTTCCTAATTGTGTGGCAATCAAGTATCAATGTGAACCACTGATGTATTGCTGTCCATTTGTGTACGTAACATTCATATGTGATGACAGCAATCTGGACGTTGCTTCTATAGACTTATCTAAACAACTTCCACCATTCCCGTTGGTATTTTCATTACTTTTTATTGAAGATTGTAAGTATTCTGGGTAATTAATTTGACAGTTTGCTATAATCTTGTTTCAAAGTTGCCCAAAAATTCAATCGGAACCTTCCGGTTTAAGCGTTTCAAATCGGGATTTCTGGTCCATTTCTCGTTTTTAACGCCTCTCACATCGGTAAACTATACAGATATCCGAAATAACAAGAGGATGACGAACATGGTCATTTGGATATTTGTGTTCATTCGACCATCGGTTACACGGTGCTTACTTGTGTGATACCTTTTCGAATTAACTAGACCTTCCATCTTTAACTGCACAATTAGTAATAAATATCTAGAAAATAGTCGACTTTGTTGATTTTCATTTTTGTTTGTTCGAACTTAGTTTCGGACCACACTTCTCTCAGTATAAACTTAAAACTTGATTTTAGTAGTTCAATGCGGAATTTTTCACGAAATCCGCTTTTTTTTAAAAAAAAGTTTTATAAGTACAACTCGTCCTTTAGATATCAACTGGTGTACTTTGTGATGTATATGCTCACGAAAGCGCATTTTCTAGTTCTCTCAACATCATGTTAAATTGGTCTATAATCAGTGTCGTTATACGGAACAATCTAAATGAATATCTGTTGTGGCCACTATTTTTGGAAACTAAAGTAGTAACTAACCGGCGGTCCCATATGTAATGTTTGGTTGTTCATGTATGTCTCGTACACTCAAGTTACACTAGCATGTTTTCAAAATAAGCAGTGTTATGTCAATAAACATCACAATATTTATCCCTTTCGATTTCATTTCCTCAGCACTCAATGCTTTCCTACTTAGCCAATGAAAATAGGCAGTGTTGTCGTCATTAGCCAGGATAACTGTTTGTAAAGTATCCATTACAACTAGAGTCACTTTATAACAAGAAAATTTAAAAATAGGGACGATTTTCGGAAAATTTTCCCTCCCTTGAAGATAGCAGACTGGATTGGTGCCGCTTTTCTATCTATTTTCTATCCGAAACTAAATCATCCTTCAATATCCTTGTAACTACTAGCTGGCTGTTTACTAAAGAGTATAAATTGAACGAACTTTACATCATAAGGACCGTATAATCTGACGGTTGACTAACCTACAGGCTAGTTTCATACAGCTTGCTACGTCCTCTATGGTTTGGATGTGTGTTTCACGTTACTGTTCTCTTTGTACTTGGTTCCTGTTGCATTTGACTATTGCCTATCATTGTACTGATTGAGTTATTGTTAACTTCAACCTTGTTCAAAATGTACTTATCGACTGAGCGAGACGTAAACATGGGAACGCCTGTACATTACTTGGTAGAAGAGTACTTTTCTGCCACACTACTCAACCCGTTTTTTCTCCGATTCCATCGTAGCTCCCTGCGAGGAGGTGACCGCAAAATTCAAAGACATGTTCGCCTAAGCGATGTACTAGTTGCTCGTACTCATCCGACAGAATACCCATCCAGATTCCACGACACACCAACACTTGAATCTCCGTACTTCCGGTCTTCCATTGTGTGAACGAAGCGGTTACTGTAAATACGTTATTTCTCCATTCCCATTCCTCCTGCAATCAACATTTCTTCTGAATCCCTCCCCCTCATAAATACATTCCACTCCATTCTCATCGTTCTCTTTCTCTCGTTGTTCAGTTTGGTGAGTGTGTAAAGTTCTTAATTGTACCCAGAGGTCATGTAAGCACGAATTAGGTCGGTTATTGTTTTTCCATTGTTTCATGTTGCTAACACACTACAGAATCCTCTGTTTGCTCACTGCTTCACCCACCTGCGCTTATTTCATGTGGAGATGTTGACGAGCAGCTAAATCAATTTTCTTCCTACAGGAAGTTCCATACAGTCCGACCGTACATACATATTGATATAAACTTGTAGGAGTGTGGGGACAATCATTGGCATTCTTTCGAATGACCTTAGCGGAAAGTAATTTCTACACATATGTCACTCAATCATGTCCTCATGGTCGTCTAGCAAGTATGTGTATTGTTCGCCTGAACGATTGAAAGACAGTCTGAACAACACTTTTAGATTGGATTTTGGTATACTGTCCTGTAACTGAATGAAACATACAAGTCATCTTTCGTAACTTCGAAGGTAACTGTTAATCGTGTTAGCCGATCCATTCAACGCTAGATCGAATATGCATAGACTTCTTATTTACTCAACTCTGTATCCTTTCTATAAATCATTCGTCTAGGGTTAGCGTCCTTTTTTAAAATGAATGGATCACATAGAACTCCAAATGTACCGATTACTCATCAGTGAGGAGGAATATGTCCACTACGTGGTTAGGCATATTCAGTTAAAATTCCTATTTATTATCGATGATAGTCGCGTTGTAAACTTCCTCAGGAGGAAATAGTTTAAGTTACAGGAGTAACTCTCCTTGAATTTAGTACACTGAAAGTAGGAATAAATGTGCTCCGGTGAATTTTGCCTCATCTACCCCGCATCATCAACTTAATGCGAGTTATACTGTTAATGTGTGCAGATGACAACAATGACCATTTCGTATGGCTTTGCTAACAGCCGGTTCAGATCGGAACTCGTACATTAGTAGTATTGTTGCTGCCTACTACATGTGCCCTGACGAGCCGTGCCTGTGTGACACAAGTTTGTGTTATATCACTTATTTTGTTCTGGCATATACCTCTTCATATTCGGACAGATCTGTTGTTCGCTTGTGAAACAGCACAGTACCACGTTTCACAGCACTGCAATATTGTTCTGCAGTCACCTTATTTTTCGGTAGTATAGTAACTTCCCTGGTGGACATTCAGCTACAGTGTAGTGCAATCAAACTTTGGTAATGACACTTTTTATTCACTCATTTAGGACCCATTAAAAGCTGTTCAATAGGACTTTCGTAACACTTTGTGATAAGCGCCACTCTTACAACAAATGCATCTGTAAAGCACATGTAGATGAACCTCGCCGATGGCACCCCTAACGAAACTGAGTAGTCAACGGGAAACGGATTACTCTCTGGTATGAAGTAGATGATTTATCGCTATACTACTGCCTTTCATACAAAGTGCGGTCATCTGGGCGAACATTTCAGAATAGTCTGCATAGACTCACGCGTCAAACCATGGTTTAAACGAGTCGGTCTTCATCACCGACTACTGATTTCCGGTTCGCATGAATTGCCAAATCCTCTGATGCGTCATCCGGACAGTCAGTCAACACTGAATGTTGAACGTCCATTAATTTTATTCACGGCTTGACGCATCAATTTGTGTGTGTGGTCGGTATGTGAACTCATTCACTCCGTGCGTGTTAGTTCCGGATAATTCCCAATAAATCTACTTAGTTGATAAACAACGTGATGTTCATCCAGTCACCCACCAGAACATCTGGCCACAAAGGCTCTAGGAAGTTGAAATTTTCTGCTCAGTTGATTTTGTTGAGATGGGTTGTTGAAGTGTCCGCATCAATTCACAGACAAACGACTTCGGTAGAGAACAGAAAACACCGCCATTAAAACGAGAAGATTGCTGTGGCGAGGATCATATCTGCCCTCAAAATTGTCACACCATTGAGTGGACTTTAGTGGGCTGTTCGACACAACGAGACAACTGCCATAACACTTTTTCTCTTGCCTGCAACGCTCGATACATGATGTAATTCGATTCACAGCGTAGAGGACACCTGTACGTTTAATGAGATGAATGGCAGCACTCTCGAAGACATCTTATGAGTGATGTGAACTTTAGCCTTAATAATGCCATTCAACAGCGCTCATGTGTGCTACGTTTCGGTTGTTCCCGTTTCTAGTTAAAAGAACGGGCAACAGCGCGCTGAGGAGATGTGGGTGAAAGATTTTAGAGGTTTGTGTACGAAGTTAAACGACGGGGATGCTGAAGTCCGCATTGGAAATGCAATAAGGCTGATATCGGTGCCAAATTCATTCATTTTATTTGCATACAATGAACTACAACGTGCACGTCTTTGATAAATGTATGCGCAATTGCTGTTCCTAGTTCGGCGCGCATTTGAGCAGTTTAAAGCCACAACCTGGATGAGATTTTACTCAAGGTTGATGAAGAGATGAGCCAACGCCAACTTACTGACAAGCATTACTTCATTGGAGAACTGATGTACAGCTTGATTCTCGAGGTAGTGAATATTTTCGGTATTTGAAGGAGAAGAGCAGCATATATGAAGACGTCAAAACTATGTTATCCTGAATCACATCGTTTGTAACCCCGTTTGACCTGCAACTACTTCCGTTTCTGATTTAGTATTAAAGTGGACCACGAAGCCGTACAGTTACAGAGCTGCAGCTGGAAGGTTTCAAAACACTGAATGCAAGCAGAAGTAGTGGTAACATTTGGGAAGGAAGATTCAGTGATGGGTTTGTAGAAATCTACGTCGAAATACGGTGGGGTGCATGTCTTACCGGTTAATTCATCACCCATCTTGTCTGTACACCATGGACCGAAGCTACCCAGGATGCTCAAAAACTTCCCACCTGGATTTATCCATCCAACCCACTGACTCATGAAATCCACCAAATTCTCCAAGAGATTGACTGTCTGTGTAGGATTTCGCTATTCGTTCATGCTGGAATCCGTCAACGCCACGGATGAACACTGAAACTGTATTCCTGATAAGTAGTTTCGCAGGTTTGATAATTTAGCAGTGATCTAATTTTGGAAAATCTGGACTTCCGTTGGATTCGAACCAGTAACAGAAACGGCATGCCCAGACACGGGAAATGTTTTCTTCCGCTATTCTAGGTTGGACCGAGATGGTGAATTACCATTAGATCGCCTCAATTACAGTTGCGCACTTGTTCGCACGGCTTGATTCCCAACCTGGAAAGGAGAGAGTGAACACTGGACATTTTTCAGAAACGAGCCAAAACTAGATCACAGATGCTCTGACTGTATAACAGACGACTACCATAAGAAGCAATCTAGGCAGAAAACGAATAGCAAGTAGTGGCAATGTATGGCATTCGTGGCGTTGGCATGAATTAGTTTACGGGGATATGAACAAACAAACGAAGAAATACAGCTTAGACAGTGGAAATGTACAAGTGTTCGGTCGCACAGTCACACACTGTGTGGTAATTGGACTAATGCTAAACTAACCATCCGACACTGAATGTGCCTCAGGGAATGTAGACCGAAACTCGATGGAAATGAGCGTACACCCGTTCCGTTGGAAATAATGCTTGCTTTGCACAAATCGAAAGCCGAATGAACACATGGAAGAGATTCTTTTGAAAGAGCCGAGTAAGCTCCCACAATTGGCAAACTGGCCGGTCACTCTAATCAAGAAATGAAGGGGAATTTTTAAGATGTCACTTTTTCAGCTTAGGGAATAGGGAAGAAAGAAAAACATCTATTACCTAGTCAGGAGATGCAAATTCTGGTATATTTCATTTCGCATACTCATTAGTTGTAAACGGATGATTAGCATGAAAACAAATCGTGAGTTCTATTCATGGCCAAGTTAGGTGGTTTACCCGTCACTCACGATTCAGGCCGATTTGTACAGCCACTTAATAGACCGTGCACCAGTTGAGTGTCGCGATCCATCGTAATTGCATATACATACCTTGTGCTGGTCGAACCACGAATAGACATTTCATGTGAGCATGATCTTATGTCTATCTGAACTTGAAGAGGTGAAATGCATAACACTGAAATGTGTTGTTATACTCACAGTATTCCATGAAGGGTTACAGTTGCAACAACTGTTTTAGGTCGTTTCTATCGGGTATATAACAACTACAAGGGTTTCATTTGACTTATATATGAAATTGAACATCACCCACAATTGATCGCAACTGTCTCATTCCCATAGACTTTCCAGTCGGCCCATTTCGAAAAGAAGCACTAGACTCGAGTTTCGCTCTCATTAGAGCTAGTCGAGGGGTCATCGATTGGAGTTAACAGACAGTAACTGTGTCTCCTCTCGAGGCGATCGGGCAACCTGATCATTATTCACGAGCGAAAGTGGTTGAGTGTTCACATATGATAATTCGGTCGTGCCTAACGTGAGGTCAATGGCGCAGTGGTAAACACGGTTGCCTCATGAACAGCGGTTTCGGTGGTTCAAGTCCCGGCAGTGGCGATGATATGCACTACTGATGAGCTCTAATGAGAGCGAAACTCGAGTCTAGTGCTTCTTTTCGAAGTCGGCCGAGTGGAGAGTCTATGGGGATGTGACAGTTGCTTGGATCACTTGTGGGTGATGTTCAACCTATATTTTTAAGTCATCAAAAGGGCTTGAAAATGACAGAATGAGAGAGGAGAGTAGCAGAGAATCTCCCACTTTTTATCAGTTGGACGTGTACTTACATGACAATCAACAAATTTGTCGGTCATCAGGGACAGATACATTATGCTGGACCTACTGCTTT
>LUCH01000557.1:76557-89564 GCA_013368495.1 Paragonimus heterotremus
AGACAGTAACTGTGTCTCCTCTCGAGGCGATCGGGCAACCTGATCATTATTCACGAGCGAAAGTGGTTGAGTGTTCACATATGATAATTCGGTCGTGCCTAATGTGAGGTCAATGGCGCAGTGGTAAACACGGTTGCCTCATGAACAGCGTGTCCGTGGTTCAAGTCACGGCTGCAGTGGCGATGATATGCACTACTGATGAGCTCTAATGAGAGCGAAACTCGAGTCTAGTGCTTCTTTTCGAAATGGGCCGACTGGAAAGTCTATGGGAATGAGACAGCTGCGATCAATTGTGGGTGATGTTCAATCTATATGAAAATCCAAATCCCCTACTACTCATCATTATATATAAAACTGGAATAGGTTATACACAAGGATAATAGTCATGGAGGTTACCGATGACTGTCTAGCCCGACGATGGTGAGTTTTTTTCTAATGTGAGAATAGGTGGTGTTTAAATGAAAGGTGTGATCGACATGTGATAACGTTTCAATCGGGTTAATGATGTTCTGGCGGTTTACGTATGGTTGGTTACGGGAAGTGTAGGGTCTGAACGAATTCTTTTTGAACAGACAGCTGTAGGGTCTGATGACGACCGCTTCTGCCGTCGATAATAGTCCCAGGCTGCCAACTCAAGAACGGATGTGGGACACTGTGAACAGTGTTGAGAGCTTTGTGGACCGTAGTCTATCGGAATTTCGACAGCTGCGATCACTTGTGGGTGATATTCAATGTATATGAAGACCACAATCCTCTACAACTCATCAGTAATTTTTATCTACCTTTATGTTAGTGTAAAAGTCATGAAAATTACGCGAAACAGCTGTTTTCACGATTGACTTGTTATAAGTTCTAGGAAAATATAGAGAGGATTGAAACATTCATCGTGGGTATTTTTGAAAATCTGCGAAGATGGTCAGTTCTGCTCTTTAGGTATGGGTCAGTTTCAACAAAAGCTGAGGTAGCACATACGCTTCTGACTTTGTGTGTGTACAGTATAGTACCCTCCAATAATCATTACAAATCATACAAACAACGGAGGTGATCACATTCAAACAATCCTTTGCGAACCATGAGTCGTTTCATTTTCGGTAAATATTCTGTATTGTCGAAGAGTTTGATTGAGGTGGTGTCAGTTGTGCCCTGCGTGCTCACATCACAAACTGAACAGATTGCTGGCCACTCTTTTACCTAGTCAGAACTATGAATCAGATGCGCCTGAATGCCAAAGTAGCACTGGTATTTAATTTTACCTGTCACAAAAGCTACCTAAAGTTTTCACAGTTACGACCTCCGCTATAATTCTTTGATTAAATGTTTGGGCACAACTTCTCGATCACACGTGCCGTCCACAGTGTTCGTTAGTCAGTGCTATTATCGTCTAGCTTGTTTTCGTGCGTGCCGCTCGTCCAATTTTGTTGACGAAGCATTAGTTCATGTGAAAATCGATAGGCTGCCACCATCATCTCAGTGGCCATCAGTTGACTGTTTACTCTTCTGGGTGCGTGTGGTAATCACTGTCGTGGCCAGCATTTGTGTTTAGACGACACATTCGGTGAGCCGCATGTTATGCACACACCGAACGAAGTCACAACTTGTAAAACAGTAGCGCATACACTTGGTGTTGGCAGTAACCTGGATTCAAAATCCGAATCAAACGTGTGAACACCAACGAATACAGATTCTGTGCTGTGGGCTACAATTCGTCATAAAATTTGTTTTAAAAGGTTGTCACGGTGGATTTCTGTCTGATGCGAACTACCGCACATTAGTAGATAGCTATTGTTATTACATCAAGTATTTTCAAACATTTATTGTATTTTGTAGACAACATGGATACGTTTCAATTTTTAAATTCTCACTCACCTACAGATTATATACAGAAAGTAGTCCCTGTTTCTTTATTGCAAGAAATCATATATCTTTAAAATTCGTTAACCTTACAAACAGTAACACTGTTAACGACACCTGACGCTATCCGCACTGGAAGTTCTTGTCATCTCGTTGTTCTTTCAGTTTACAATGTGCGTAAAAGTGATCAGTTCACCGCATCCGTGTGAACAAATTTTCGTCGGCGCATGACCGATCCCTTCCTCCTATGGGACACTGAAAGTTGCAGGTTTTACTTGTTACCTTTCCAATTTGTCAAATATAGTCGCGACTATCTTACACTTAAAACAAACTCGATTTTGGTAATTCATAGTATCAACCTATAGCAATCAGCTGGCCAAGCGCGATGTTACGAGCCACACAATCCACAAATGACAAGGTAAGGCTAAAAACACAACATTTGTGCCCCAGATTTTACAGACAAATTGCTACGTTTTGATCAGTCTTTTGTTGATCTGTAAATGTGTTTCGTTCATGAATGCAGCCTTGTATTTGTCAATGAGTGAAAAACCATCATGATGGCACAATTCGTTAGGGGAATGTGATATTTTTACTTTGTCCATTTGCACTCATCGGCACACGCTGGTTCGCAGACCAGCAATGCCCTCCAACCGCTGAGACGGTTACACAGAAGTGTGTGAACAGCCAGGCCTTATCGATCGTGGACCGTGGTAGCCAGAACACTGGGTCGATGGGGGCGAGCGACTGAACTGACAATGCGCATACACCCCCACCCTACTCAAAGCCAGCTATCCTGGTTGTGGTTTTAGCGATGCGTTTGCTCATGCGAATCGGTTAGGGTGTGTGTGTAACATACAAGCCGACCGTTTACACTCTGATTGTCCCTTACACTTGCGGGCCAACTTTAGGGCAACGTGGAGACACCGGGGGACAGCGTTCTTCCGAAGTAGATGTTCCAACAGCGGTCCTGTAAAAGAAACCACACAAACAAGCATGAGACAAAGCCCCAGTAAGCCATGCACAAGACGTGCACAAACGTAAATTAAAACGGTGCCGACAGCACTCTCTGTTACGCAATTCAAGTTCAACCCGTTCACGCTTGATGGTTTCCACTGAACGTTACATGTGGCCGTTCGGTGAGCCTTTGGTCTGGACTCCGGATTTTGTTGCCGGATCCATACTGAACGCGGAATCGCTTGGGTTCCACCACACATTCGGTGGTTAAGTTTGAAGCTGATTAAAACCATTCGAGAGTTTGAAACAGCGAAGATGAGAGTTTTAACATGAGGCCGGAAGGATGAGTCAAAACGTGGTTTTAATAATTTTTCTTTTTTCTAGCTAATAACCGTTATTAAAACATGCACTTGTAGGTATCCAACGTGACTGCTCCGGGTACGCCATACGATCTCATGATGTGTGGTATATTCTCGAGAAAATGAGTGTCAAACCTGATAAGCAAGACATTTGAATATCACGTGATCTGAGACTCAGATGGGTGAACGACATTTTTCACCAGTCGGATGAACAAGTAGGAACTTGAACAGGGTGCGGACGATTTTCGCCGCGGGACTGGCTTTCAGATACACGCTAAAGCGTCTTACGTCGGTGCACAGTCTTGGCTTATGACATGCTACAAGCGTGAACAAAATGGTGTTTGTTGTTAAAACGTGTTCAAAATACCGCTCAACAAGTTAATGATTTCTCTGGTTTAGATTTGGAGAGAAGTCTTAGTCGAGAGGTCGTTGATTGGAGTTAACAGACAGTGACTGTGTCTCCATTTCGAGACAATCGAACAACCTGATCATTACTCACAATGGAAAGTGATTGAGTGTTCACGTGTGATGATGATTGGGTCATGTCTAATATGAGGTCAATGGCGCAGTGGTAAACACGGTTGCCTCATGAACAGCGTGTCCGTGGTTCAAGTCACGGCTGCAGTGGCGATGATATGCACCACTGACGAGCTCTAATGAGAGCGAAGCTCGAGTCTAGTGCTTCTTTTCGAAAGGAGCCGACAAGGAAGTCTATGGGAATGAGACAGCTGCGATCACTTGTGGGTGATGTTCAATCTGTATGAAAAACCAAAATCCCCTACTACTCCTCAGTAAAACGTGTTCAGTTTATTCTGCAAGGTCACAACCACAAACTACAAACATCGGATCAGGGTTGCTGGCAACAATTTATTGATCTCAGCTGAATGCAGCCCCACTGTAAGTCGTTCGCACGTTGTCCACGTTTGACAGCAAACCTACAACAGAACAAATATGGTATGAAGCACCAGTGAAGCAGGAGTGTTCTATATACAAAGGCATCTGAAATCAGCAGGAAATGAGCAGTGTGGGCAGATACCTGCTTGTTTTTAAGGTTAAAATAAATTCCGGTATGATTGTCACCATACGATATTGCATATGAGAGAAGTACTGTCGCCACCTGGAACCCAGTTCACAACAATGGAAATTACGAAGATCTATTGCTGAATTTTCCAAATTGCTGCGCTGATTTCGACTTTAGTTGCCAATACGCTGACCGCAAATAGAAGAACAAAACTGAAAAACCACCCTAAATTTTTCGCAAGTCTAAAGTGCTCTTATCTACTCTCTTCAGCTCAAACTGTGGCCCCATAATTATATGGAAGCTTATGGTTTACGTGTCTTTCTATCTTGATGTTAACCCTGAAGCGGTTTATACTCGGAGAACATTAAATCTTTTGATTCACATACCACATGGTCGTCTACTATCAGGTGATAAGTCGACTTGTGGACATGGCTACTGTTTCAGACTGAACATGATTCAGCGGGAACTGAGGCCCTCAGCCCTGACACAAAGTTATTCTAAACACCTCTAACTTCAAACGGAAAACTGCTGGATCTAAGTGAGTGGACAGAAAAGCAAGAGAAAACTGAGATATCATTCCGGTAGAAAAAATGATAAATTCGTATAGGTTCAGTTTTAGCAGGAAAGTACTGAAGCTTACGGTGTAGGGTCATTGTGACTGAACAAGAAGAGATGGAAATACTGGTGTCTTTCGAGACTAAGTAATAAACCTAGTCTACGTAATAAATTTGGTCCGATTTTGAGCCTATCTGGCATAGATTGTAGAATGATGAATTGCAAACAACTGCAGACGAATTCATTTAGACGTATTGAATATTCGGAACGACTTGTTACAAGACATCTCACAAAGCCACTGATCTCGTGCTCATAAATTTCATCCAATGATTGACATATTCCAATCTCAGTTCAGTATGTAGTTAGCTTAATTCTGTTTTTGTTTGGCATTATAATTTAGACTTGCTGGACATACTTATGTACATGTATGTTACTTATCTGTTGTTTGAAGTGGTACACAACGTGTCCTTCGTGCTCCTCTTTGGTTTTGCATACATTTTCATAATGAGTATGCGTTCTTACCCTCGAATTATTCATTTCAGTAAGTCCGTTTGTCATAACTGACTCTACGGAAGTTACGTTCTCATTCTGACGGTACTATTGTATTGGGACTTATCACAAACGACCGGTTCATTTTTTGCTTGAGTTAACTTGTCCTTCTGTTCGTTACTGGTCCAGGCAAGATATGAAGTAACGAAATATTTGGAAAGCCGTAGAATTTCGTGGGTTAGCCATTTACAACTTAACATGACAAACGTCACTGCCATTCAGACTAACACAAAAGAAGGTTTCCTACTGACCAATCAAGAATGTTGACACAGTAGTCCATTCAATTGCAAGTCGCTCGGAGTACTTATAGAATGCATTTCCAATAGACAACGGTTTTCATTCAAAGAACTAGTTACATTGAGCACTCGTACAGAAAGTGTAATATTTCATGGTATCTGTTCATACTGTTTTGGTTTACTCACTAACAACTTTACAAAACAAGCCTTTCATCTTCTTGTCGTGGAACCATCTGTTTTTAATCACAGTCAGACTTGTCACAGATTATCATGCTTATTTGATGCGCATAAATCAGTTGCTAAATTTTTGGCGATGAGGTTTGATCCTAGCAACTTACACTTAGCAGATAATTCCTCGTCCTGGTAAACATATTTAGCAAGTAGACATTCTGTCATGATATCCCAATTTTCCAGTTGTTGGTGTTTACTTTCCTTTTCCGTCAATTCTCTCGATAGACGGAGGACCGCGTCAGAACAACCAGAAACAAGTACGGTACACTAGTTTTGATAATGACTCAGGGTTACTCATCAATTGCTATGAAGAAAGCACCTAGTACTTATCCAGAACTAAGAGAAGTTATCAATTCACCCCGATGGTGGTACCGTGTCGATGAGATCAATTACTCATTCTACCACTGCTGACAAAAGCTGTTACAAACGGTGTCTACAGAAGTCACTAAGATGTGGAGCAAAATTAAACGGGACAGATGTATCGGAGACCGAAGATAAATTCGCATGTCAAATGCACTGTGAAAAATCACTATTCTTGACTGAGCAAAACAAAAACAAGATCGAGGAATTTGATTCAGTGGCCAAATAGTTGCCAATTATGGCAATGTGTGCATGCAAAGTATTTATGAATCAAGTCTTGATAACTACTATTGTCTAGTTTGAATCAATTCGTATTCACGATGACCAGAAATATTTACCTCAACATCACCTTCTACTTCGCTTAACGTGCAAGTTTCCCGCAAGTGTCTCAGTCGGAGGGAATTCTCCCGGACTTTGTGATGGGCAATAAACCCCAATTCCGTTCTATTCAATTGAAAGAATGTCCAGATAGCATCGGGTGTCGTTATTTACGAACGGCCTCTTAATGTTGCGGGTATTCCAGCGAAAACGTCAAAATGTTCTGTAATCCCTACGAATCTTGAAACGTTTAGTGAACTGGATGAGTTTCTCGACAGCTTTTTGCTGTAGTACAGAAAAGCATCCCATTGATGAACTAGGAATCCCAACGGTGTTATGTAAACTCGGGCCCATGAGAGTATCTTCTCAATGCTTGGATTCAACAGACGTTATCTACCTTCACTGAGTCGATCTGCGATTGGCCAGAGGACCGAGGACCCAGAATATTTTGAGTGAAATAGTGGGATTACAGACCTGCATGATACCTCAGCACATCAGATACATGTTGATTAAATTCAGTTTCGAAACAGTGAAAACTAGGTCGCGAATGAAGCAGAACGTCTGTGTCGAGGAGTCCGATGCGCTCAGGAGATCAATATAGGAGACATTACTTCCGATGTTACGGAGGGCGAAGTGGGCATTTTTATTTCTGTTTTATCCTATCAAATTATCAGATGTGTAACTCCGGTCGATAAGCAGTACTGTTAGGAGACGTATATCATAACGAAGCAGTCAGGACGCATCACGTCATATTAGTCGATCGATCCGTCTTCAGGTAGGTTAGTCTGTTATTCCACTGCGCCAGTCAGATCGCAGCCGTGTGGACGATCGCCCGTACGTCCTCTGGACTGTAATGTGATTCGTTCTAACGGCCAGAAAGTCATGTATGACCGTTTCGTCTGATTCGCTCTGCCTGTGATTGCCACATATGATCGCCTCAACTAATTTGCTTTGCGTTTTGTGTGCCTTGCGTCGTAATCGTTTCGCCATATTTAGTTGGATCCTCTGTAGCCTAATTTTGACTCGTTCTCCCAATAAACGGTGTTACAACGTCTTTTCTCCTTCTCAGATTTGGATCGAACGATTATGCGCGTAACAGCATGGGACGATCCAATAGTTCTAGCGCCCTGACTGTTATATATGTCCGTGTCATTTGATTCGTCTCATTTTATTTTGACATTTGAAGCGCGTAATAAGCGAGTCGATCCTGTAAGTGCATTGTCATTTGATTGGTTTAAAGTTAACATTATTCAGACAACTGCAGCTTGTACATTCTTATAGATATCCTGGTACGCTTCTCTTAAAAAATAAGCACTAGAATGGGTTTTCACATCTGTTAGAACTCTTCAGTAGTGATTATCTTCACAACTCCGGGTATAGGACTGCTGTCAGGAAACTCTGTTGACCATTACGCCACAGAGACTACATGAAACACTAACTGTTCTATCGAGAGGCTTACCTGCTATTGTTTTCCAGTATTGAGCAGGTTTCCCAAGGGTCTCGAAAGGAGACGGTCATTTCTTACTGACTTCATTCGATAACATCGCATTTAGGACTTACGAACCTGATTGATATCCCATACTTCGTTAAACTCGCATGGCAATATTCCAGACTACTGGTGACTGGATGGGAACGTTGTTGGTTTAACTTTAACATCATTCCTTCTTTTTGGCGAATATTGCACAGTAAGAAGAGTACTCACAAACGAATTTGATTGAACGTTTGTACACGGCTGTTTGGTCATGACAAATGTTGTCTTTGGTGCAGCAGTCAGCACGATTGCCTGATGAACTCATGATGGGGCTGAAATTGCGGTCGTGTTGAAGATATGCACCACTAACGGGTCCTAATAGAAAGTGATTCGAATCTAGTGTTTCTGGTCAAAAGGCGCTTTCCAGTAAGTCTATGTGAACGCGGAAGCTGCGACCAGCTAAGGGATGTTCAACTTAGACCAACAACGTTTGCAAAGTTCACCGAGACCAGCTTTCGACCAATGTGTGGAGAAATTAATTATAGCCAGGCTGTTGACTGAGGTCGACAAAACAATCAATGAGGGTCATTTTGCGGAACTACAGAACAAGTTAATTACTAATGACAAGACGTTAGATCCGCTGAGCGCATCATGCTTGCTGTTAGATCGGTGGAACAATGGTCACCTTACCTGTGACATAAGCATGCAAAGGTCAGTGCTCCAAATTCCGATTCGAACAAAAGAATTTACTAACTATAAATGTAGACGATGGAGTAACAATAAAGTCTAGCACATGGAAAGTCCACGATTTACTAAGGATTAATCTAACTGTATAAAACACCCATCTGTAAACTAAATGTTCGTCTTTGTGTGTCTGATTTCACTTCGAGCTGGAAAAATCTATCCATCTGTAATGTTTATCCACATTTATAGCTTTTATTACAACTAAAAAGAAATCTACTTAGTCTAGACGAAGGATCATTGTAGCGATCTTATTTTTTCCCCTAACTTTTTAAGCTGAAATGTGACTATCTTTGTTCTTTGTCATCCAATTACTTTGATGAAACTACTTACGAGCGATTTGTACGTTTTTTTACTAATACTTCCAACAGACGTAAGTAATGGCAGATTGTAACTTTTGGAAGAGAACTACCTGACAAAAAAACGATATCAAGGAGTTGCCATTGCTCCGACTACAGAAACGAAGTGTGCTGTTGATTATATTTGACAAAAGTGAAACTATTTTTCGAAACTGTTTGACTGGAAAGTCTACATGAATGCGAATTCCATAATCAGCTGTGGATGTTCTTCACTTTGCATGACTCCTCTGATGAATCACTGGAGCATAACCAATCACAATTCTCGATCTAATTGTGTGTTCATACTCATTTTGTGTTGGTGATCGATCTGCTCTGGTAGTTCAATGGACCACATTAACGAAGCATTGATTATAAACATCAATATGTATGTATGTGAATGTCAGACTCATCCCTGTCTCCTGCAGTATTTATGTTTCATTTTGACTTAGTCATATAAAGTGCTTGTTAAATGGAATGTTGATCAGGAACAATTCGCATGTATCACGTCTTTTGACTTTTCTACTAGAGGCAGTTTTATTCATTTTGTAAGCAAACGGTTAAACCACAGTTAGACGACCCAGTTGTCTCAGTCTCCCTGTTCGTTTCCGGCGGTATCCGCGAACTTACCGTATAACCTGGAATTACGAGCCGGTCTGCCAATCGCAAGATATTTTGCTCATTTCGCTGCACTCAGAAGAGGACCAGCAGACGTCTGAACATCGTATTACATGATTCATGAACTATGAATCAAACAAAACCTTAGGCATACAGTCTAGCGTAGTAAAAAAGTGAACAGCACGAACTTAAATCACTTCGGCGTCGCTCAACAAGCAATGAAGATATGAAGACGTAAAAAGCAGCAAATTTACTTCTCGTGGTACACAACACATATTACTGACTTGGTTCAACATGGTCAGAAATAGAGTTAGCTTCTCCTAAAGTTCTGAGTTGTTGCTAACCTGGATTTACGGAATGTGAATATAATCGATGCATTCTCTCATACTTTGTGAAAATGTTGATGGTGCAATGTTACATACATACTGGTGATTTTAGACTAGATTTTCTGTCCCGCTCACGAATGCGGTTAATAATTGTACCAGATTTCAACAAACTCGGTGATGGCAATGACAAAATGGCCAATAATATCAACACTTGATAAAGATCAATAGTGAAGTTTAGACTGTACTGTACAGGAACACTTCGTTCGCGCTTTCTCTGTCACCATGGTGAAGTTGATACAATCAGTAAGCAGTATCTCTCTACATAAGTGATGAGCTGCCGGCCTAAGGCAAGTAACTAAATGGCCGTTAATGTTATTCGGAACGATGTAACAGCATGTAGTGTGCCGCCATCTTGTTTGACCACATACACTTCCTTCCGCTCCCTTCCAGGTCTTCGAACAGGCGGGCTGGCCCGCGTCTATGCGCAGGGCTGAGGAAGATGGCCAACCAGAGCCCGAGGTCAGCGGTCAGTGAGCATAAGGCGACTCCTGATTGGTGAGTTGTTTCCGGAACGTGGGGTCTCATATATACGGACAAGGACACGGTGTAAAACTGAATCTCGTTCGGTATCTGTGTTGTGTTAATACACGTTTTTCGTTGCCTCGTGACTTTTCCCTTTTTGTGTGAGGTAGACCCTATTGTGCTTCGATTACGTACGTTGAACATAGTGTGTTTTGTCGTGACTGACTCTTTGGAATATTACAACGACACCTGCGGTCCGTGATCACCAGATGAAAAGGTGGGGTGAGATGGTTAGCTTAAGGTAAGTGCACTCAGTTTTGCCTTTATTACGCTGAAGTGCACTTATCGGATGAGTGCAGCTTAGCCGGGATCTGTTCGTACCTTGACAACCTAATCGAGCAGAGTCAGGTTGGAATAACTGAAGCGAACATTTGTTTTCGTTTCGTGGGTTAGACGGTTTATCACTGTGACAAAATCTGAAAAGACGACTTTTTCATATGTTTGACAAATAATTCACATCCAACCGTTACCGCCAATTTTTTCCCTTGCAAAAGATCATCAGAAGACTCCGAAAATTGCAGACAAATTGAATCCGGGAACGTCCAACTCAAAGGTTCCTTAGTTAACTGATCACCTTCGGAGGCCTCTGATTGTCCAACTTGAGTACTGTTGAGCGCGAGTTCATTCTACTCTTAGAGAGCTGTCTAGCTCAATCAGAAGGTCATTTGTACAGTTTTTGATAAATGGATTGAGAATAACACAACGTTACGAGCAACTTGTAATACTCTAACTTTCAACCACCTCGGGTGGCCTTCCTCACGCATGTTGTAATCGAAATCACACAATACTCCTGAGGAAGACCATCCGAGGTCGTTGAAATGTAGAGCATTACAGCTTGCACGTAACGTTGTGTTATTCTCAATTCATTTATCAATTACATTTTAAACACGACACCCGAACTGTTTGATTTCAGTCGTACCGAATTTGGTGCAGATATCTTACAACTGATCTGTCAGTTTGTTTAAGTCGAACGAACACCTAATGGTAGTTAGTGTTGTCTAACCAACATATTTTTGTTTTAGTCGATAGTGAATTAATAATTGACAGTAATAATTTACTAGATGGTAAAATTTGTCCACCAGCGACACAATAACGGTGAACTTTGATGCAGCGACGCCTCCCAGGAAAAAACCCAAAGAACGAGGCTGTCTTCTAAAGTACACTTTACAAAATGCAGAAATGTTTCGTAATATTTACCCCCACTAATAATCCAAACCAGAAAACAACCTTGAGATCCAGTTCCCACCAGAAGGAATGCAACCAGAAGGAAGCAATGCACCAGTCATGTTGTTCCAAACCCAGCTTGGTCACATAACAATCTCAGAACGGATAAATGATATACCTAAATTTGGTAGTAAACAATTCTTGTATACTAATAGGATAAAGTCTGATGAAAACGTTGCTAAGAAAATTGATATTCAACTTATTCTGTAATGGTTTTATAGCCTGAAACGCGCTAAATTAAAGCCTACCAAATGATCCTAGTCATTTGAACGATACTGTTCACGCATGATCTACAACCGTTTGTGTGCAAAAGGTACCAGCAACTTCACGTTAGAAAATAAGGACCAAAAACTGGTTAAGTTGTTACAATATCAACTAACGCTGTTCGACCGGGAAACGGAAATAAACCAGCCAAAATTGTCCAGTTTCCTTCCCCAGCTTTTTAAAGCAGTACTTAACTGAATAGCTTTCCATGAATTACAATCTTGCTCATTCTACGCTTCTTATCT
Source organism: Paragonimus heterotremus (assembly GCA_013368495.1). NCBI lineage: Eukaryota > Metazoa > Platyhelminthes > Trematoda > Plagiorchiida > Troglotrematidae > Paragonimus > Paragonimus heterotremus. The sequence continues at coordinate 88,798 of LUCH01000557.1, forward strand.
TCGTCGTAAACTCAGACATACCAATGATTTCAATGTTGTTTCTGTACTTGAAGAGACTTTTATCACTAACCCCATTCACGAACTGTTAATTCGTATGTCCCATATAGGACGACATCGTCCCTTAGGGAGCGATGTGGGGACATAATGGGTAAATGGACATGAAAGTCATCTTAAACTTCCTTCTGTTGTATTCCGTGAAATCAAAAGACAGTTATTAATGAAGTTTGTATATTGCAACGAGTAGACTGTGCAAGTGTATCGTGAATGCAGAAGACGGATACAATTAAGCAGTAGTATTGTATCGTAGCATGGAGAACAAATATACGGCTGAAGCATGGGTCAGCAGCAAGTGGACGTGGCTGTACAGTTAGACACCAGACTGAACAATGTTCACAGACGCCCAAGCATGTTAAAGCCCTCATGTCCAATCGAGAAGGTCACTTGACAAACCCAATCAGACGAGCGTAAGGTTGCGGACCAACTGGCATGCCAGGACTGGTGAATCATGCATACGGGCGTGTCACAGAGACACGCACACATTGTCTGCATGTGCCAGCTTAACAAGACACGTTCCAAGGACATTGAACCCGATGTCTACATAGCGGTGTTAGTACTCCATGTCCAGATAGTGCACTGACCCTTGATCGCGTAATTTTCCACATATCTATGTCCAAATACACCAATCGTATATATTCACCGTTCAACTTTCGTGTAAACTGTCTTTTAACCGCCTGTCCGTAGTCTGCGTTGAGATAACCTGTAAACAC
>LUCH01000557.1:89664-131194 GCA_013368495.1 Paragonimus heterotremus
CCGTAGTCTGCGTTGAGATAACCTGTAAACACACCCCTCGAGGTGCATAATGTACACTACTGATTTGAACTGACTTAAACCTAATGTGAGAAATGTGGAGACCTAATGTGAGAAATGTGGAGACCTAATGTGTACTGAACCCCCCACCTCCTCAAATGAGCAATCGTACATTCCTTAAAGCATTGGGTAATTTTTGCACAACTCCCAATACTGACTGTAGTCCCTCTTCTGGACACTTTTGACACCACAGGTTTCACAGCTTGTATGCAAGCAGATCACTCTCGCAAATATCTGTTCAGTTCTAGGCAGTCAATTAACTAATATAGAACTGTCAACATTAGAGTGGAATAATTACCATGCTTAAGAGTGAAGGCTGAAAATCTTCCAGTTAGTTGCACTATGAATTTTCCCACAAACTGCATGCCATTTTTTCATACTTAACCAGATACCTAGGTGAATAATTCGCCGTTTACTTACACACACATGATCCTGGCTGTTTCATATCGGATGTGTTCTATTTCAACCAAACGAGTTTTTGTCACTCAACTACTGCAGTAGCTCAGCATCTCCTTCTAGACATTTTCAATTGTTTTGTTTTGCTAATCAACGTTTAGGTTTAAACAAGCGTAGTAATCATCTGAAAACGCACCTTATGGTCACAGTTGATTACACTGGATTTAACACATGCAGTAATCTCTTTCGGAGGAACCCTTTGACCCACTGGTTGCTGGATTCTTTCTCAAGTGGTGTGTTTTCATACACATCGCTTACCGTTAATCACAGCCTTCCAATTTGGACAGACTTCTCCGATAGTTGCATTGAACACAAAGCCGTTATCAAAGCTCAACAGTAATGTATATTCTTGACATGACCAAAGTTTGAATTTAGACCGACGCTTCCATGAGGCATCTATGCCGGAAATTTGGCAGTTTGCTTCCTACAGGTGATAACTGTATCCTTTCCGGGACGGCTTGGACAACATTTAAAATTAAATACTCCTGGACGCTTTGATGTGATAATTGGGTAATAGATACCGAAGTCATCGATTCAGTGATCAGTGCAGTCGCCTGAAGAGATCCGGAATGGAAGTTCAAATTTCGGCAGTTGAGTGGATGTGCACCTATACTGAGCTCTGCCAAGAGTGAAACTTATATCGGGTACCACTTTTCAGAGGAGGCCGGCTGAACGGTCTGTCTGGTTATTACTAATTTCATATCGACCACGTTCAAGAGCACTCAGTAGTGTTCTGTAGGTTTCGTTAGAACGACGTTTATCAGCATACACGTTTACGGTGGTCCTCGATTCAATGTAGACTGTTTAACATGAATTAAGATAGTTCATGTTCTTAATTATTTTCTGACCTCCGAAATAGTGTATGAACTACTTGAACTGCCTACTGTTTCGGTGAAATCAGCCGCATCTTTGTTCCTGGTACGTGATACTCCTAAATCAAAAAATGTACGAATGAGGGTTCCCGGTTCGAACACAGAAGCGTGATAGTCAATGCAAAACTTGTCTTCGAACACGTAACAAAGAGACCTATACAACCTACCGGCCACACCACGATAAAACCTGGCGTGGAACTCAGCAATAGTATACATAACATCATCATTCTACTGAAAAAACTCGATGTATTTCTTCTTCTATAGGCTAATTTAAAATGCTGAAATCTTGTCTTCTAGGCAGAATGATGTCATTGCTCGAGTTCAAATGCACTTTCAAATTCATATTATCAAGAAAAAAATCTTATAAATGTTTCTACGGATACAAATTGAACACCACTCAGAATAGATCAAAACACTCACATTCGAATACATTTATTCAGTTCGGAATGAATTAATAGACTAGAGTTTCGCACCTGTTAGAGTTCGTCAGTAGTGCACGTTCATGCCACAACCACGAGTGAAATTCCCGTCGATGTTCTCATGAGAAAACCGAGTTATTCTTTGTAACATTCACTTCTTGTTTGGCATAACCGAACCATCGAATATACGAGCTCAATTAGGTTTATTTATGGGTGATACCTTTCTATGAATTCCAGAGAATGGACCTCATTGGTAAAAAAATAGAAAGCTTCGCTAAAATCTCCTTACATCATGGATTTAAAAAACTCAAATAGTCTGGAACGAATTACGGGATATGGGCGAAAAAGCCTCTAATTGCTCACGAACAATAACGAAATTATTGGACCATAAACAAAACGTATTTTATGAGTAATAATATATGTATTTTGAAGTGACGTGCAAATAAGAGTCTTAAAAAGGAGCGGACAAAAATCAAAAATATATCGAACCAAAATTCATACAGACATTTCTAAAGGTAACACTAGGAGACTATCACGATGTAAAAATTTTTCAAATGAGTTGTACTAATATTGGCGAGTATATCTTCGTAACAGAAATTTAGCTCAGATGAAGAAGGTAAACATTCAGTACACATCCGAACTAACTGTTGATTATTGCCAACTCAGTGGAAAACTTCGTTGTCACTGGCACGAGACGAGCAACCACAAATCTTACTTCACCAACACCAAATAGTACAACCAATAAAAACAGTTGTAAATTATGAAGCACGACGGAAATAGAACTCGACTGTACAAGTCAATCGGATCAACTGGATTCGATTTTGATTTTGGCTTCGGCTTCTCCGTGACCGGAAGCAAAGCTTCCGTCTGGGTCCCTTCAGCAGACAGTGGGCCGAGATCAGCAGCGGTCATATCGTGCAAATCAGGATAAAATCGTTTTTGCTCGGGCTGTGGGGATGGTCTGTTTGAGACAAGAGACAACTGGCCTGACCTCGTCAAACGCACAGACATTTGAGTGGGTGACCCAGAAATCGGAGCATTCTGCATGGCCAGCGCCGCGGTTGTTGCCGAGCTCATGTACTGCGCCGTCTTGTCACTCGCTTGACACCCAGCAAACTGGTAGGCTGAAGAGGCCGAAGGACCGAGCTGGTTATATTGTTGCTGACATGCGGTGCACCACCGAGCCAGCTCCTGACGAACCATCTTCCGCACTTCCACTTGCCACGCTGATACCTTACGACGTCGAGACAAATGTGAAGCGATCGCGAACTCCAACAAAACACCGGAATTAAAACTGATACACGCAATACTCCACACGTCGATCGCTTTTAGGTAGGATACACGGGGCAGGAAACTTGCAAAACTCGTCTGCTGTGTAATTAGACCTAGCAGAGTAAGCAGACTGAGGTTCACACGAGCCGGAGTAGCTTCTAAACTCACCCAAAAGTTCAACCACGATACAATCATGATTAGTATATTCGGCAAATAAGTACTCGCCAACCAGTAAGTGATCTGCCGCGATAAAGTGAACGTGGCATTCAAACACGTGTATTGACCTGTCGACGTGGAGTATAGACTAGAACAATCATGTGTGACAACGTTCTCGGGTGGATCGAACTCTGAAATTTGTATGTTTGGATTCAGCCAAACGGGACTTTCGTTACGCCAAACGAAACGTAGTTGATTCAATGTGTATCCATAACTGCCAATGTCCATTCCACATTCTTGTGTATCCATGGGGAACGTGCGCAATTCCATTTGACAAGCTAGACGCATCGTGATCTTCTGGCTGTATAATATCTCTCCGTTAGGTTGAATGCGAATTAACAAATTCTCAAGAGTCATGTTATGCAAACGCCCTTTTTTACCATTACGAAAGAACAGATCGGGAAGCCAGATTTTGTTCTTGAATACTGGAGAGACAATATTCCGGTTATAGTGAGCAAATTTAGGAATACGATCCCAGGCAAGACGAGGATCTTGCCAGGCTTGTCGGAGCAACATCTCTGTTTTGTACTCCATGTTGCGTACATCCACTGAAGTGATTGCGGAAATTGACATGTACACCGTGACCAGGGTTTCATTTTGATTTGGACGTACATGACTCTGGTAGTTGGCAAACAAAGTTTCCACAATTTCATCACGAAGCGAACTTGTATTAACTACAATGGACTCGGAGAACTGATTCAGAATAAGAAGAATCATCAGGGTACGTGTTACTTCGGTCGGAAAACGTACGTGAATATCGTGAATCATCTTATGTTTACATGACGTTGTTACTGACCGGACGACTTCGTTTCAGGTTGCTTTTAACATCATAGCCCTCTAGTATATCAATACTCTTCACCAATGAATTGGTTCGCCCAGTCAGTCTAGCCAGACAGATATGGACCAATCACAGCTGTCTCGACCACTTCTCTCCTGAACAGAATGTTCCTGTGATGTCTGGTTGGGACTGAGGTTAACTGAACAACCATTGGTCACACCAACGCAGCATGTGAACACGTGAGAGTTACAGACCCAAGCTATAACGGACAGGTGTTGACTAACATGAAACCAACAGGGATCTTGTCTACTTGCTTGTTACCTTCTTTGGTGGTCTGGATATACTAGAAGAATGGCAGTTATGTGCAGCAGAATTACTAACATGAAGAAAATCTGTAACGGTTACATTGTTCAGCACGCTAGGTCCAATGCAAGAAAATGCAAACAAAGTGGTGAGACAGAAATGCCTACCAGATTAATTGTGAGTATGACAGTTAAATCAAGTTAACCGAAAATCGGAATGAAGACTTTGGAGATGTTAAGTGCGTCTATGCATGCATCACAGTTTAGCAGTTCAAAAATACCTAGCGGAATTAATTTCAACCACTAATCCATGTTTTGAACATCATCTTCATGATGTCGATTGGACAGGTTCAATCAAGCCCTGAGTGACAAACAGTTGAGAAACTCCAGTTAAGACTACATCTGTTCGCGGGAATTGACATCCTGTAGACTCATTTAAGTCGGCATTTGTCATTATACTTATGTGGGATATGTGGATCCAAGTCATCTTATGAAAAGAATTCCTGTCTCGACCAAGAAATCAATCAAGATAGTTGGTGGGCTCGCATAGGTCCGACACTCTTGAGGAACCCGCAGCCGCTGAATTAATACTAGAACAGCCTGCATAAACAGTCGATTCCATTGATTACGAAGGAAGTGGCAGACGGTTGTTTCAAACGTGGTGCGTGTCATCCGCACCACGCCGGTCGGAGAATCGAGTTCACGACCCGTGAATGTGCAACAGCCTATGGTCCAGAAACTCATCCACCAGATCACGGAATCGCTGTGCTTTGGGCACAGGAAACTGTTTGAGCGATTTCACCCTAAGAGAAGAAGAAAAGCGCAAAAACTAGAGAAACTAATCGGAATGGTCTGAGATTTACAAATAATAACTCATGACACCGACCTCTAACAGCAAGGCTTTATCAGCAAACCCAAACAAGACTGTAACTAGGAGACATCACCAAACCACATCCAAGTTGCAGGGCGGATAGGCGAAAATATGCTACTGCCAATCACTCACTCACCCGAAGAGCAGCCCGAAACAGGCCCGGAGACGCAAGACGTTCCGTGTTGGAGCATGGAATCTGCGCACGCTGCTGGATCGATGCGGCTCTAAAGGACGGCCAGAATGGCGCACTGCACTGATCGCGATGGAACTGCGTCGCTATGGGATCGATGTAGCAGCCTTGAGCGAGACAACGCCTGCGGACCAAGGTAAGTTACGGGAAGCAGGTGCCGACTACACCTTCTACTGGATAGGTTACCCGACAGACGGTGCTCGGGAGTATGGTGTCTGTTACGCATTCACTGATCGCACCAATGCTTTGATGATAAGCAGACCGCACGGCATCAACTGTCGAATACTGTCTGTGCGCCTGCGACTCGATCGAGGTGAGTATGCTACACTTGTCAGTGTTTATGGTCCAACTATGTGTCACATTGATGACAAAAAAGACCAGTTCTATGACCAACTGTCCTTCACGATCCGGTCGGTGTCGGTGACTGATCGACTGTTTGTCTTGAGTGACTTGAACGTTCGAGTTAGGCGCGACTCGGTAGCTTGGCCGAGAATCCTCGAACCATACAGCATTGGCTCATTCGACAAGATTGGTGATCGTCTGCTCCACTTGCGTAATAGTCACTGCCTGGCTGTCAAAAACACACGATTTCAGCTGGACGCGAAGGACATCACGACGTGGACTCATCCGCGAATTGGTCATTACCATTTGTTTGATTACGTGGTTGTGCGGCAGCGTGACATTCGTGAAGTGCGTATCACGCGAGTGATGCGCACGGTTGATTGTAACACAGACCATAGGCTGGTCAGGACCAAATTGTTTACTCATATCTTCAAGCCTGTATATTGTAGATCTTCCGGACAACGGCAGAAATTGGATGTCAAACGACTAGAGAATTGTGAGATGAAGACTGTCTTTCAGCGTACAGTTGCCACTCGTCTGCAAGACGCTATTGTGTCCACTACCCTTGAGGGTATGTGAAAGCACTTCAAAGAACAGATCGCCCTAGCAGCCGCTGGGACAGTGGGTCTCAAACACCAGAAAAGTTCGGACTGGTTCGACGACAACCACGCGGCTTGTCCGTGAATTGATGTGAGAGCAGATTGTGGCTACCTCCACATTGAAGACGAGAGAGCGACATCCAGGAGTATTTGCAACCAACCGACCGGGCGTGTTCGTAAAATCAAGAACGACTGGTTGAGGAAGCAGGGTGAGCCGATACAGGGCTTCGCAGATCGTCTACAGCATAAGGAGTTCTACTATTCGCTCAATGCGATATTCGGCCCATCTATCCAGTCTACTAAAGCGCTGGTAGACATGGGCACCGTCTGTTCATGCACCCAGCCAGAGGACATCATGAAGGTCTGGCGCGAACATTTTGGTAGCCTACTAAATCGTCTTGCTATCATCAACAGGCCCTCAAGCCTTCACTTGCTCTCGCTCCTGATTTACTAGAATTATAGAGAGCGATTAATCAACTTCTCAACGGTAAGGCTGAAGGTAAAGATGGGTTGCCGGGCAAAATCCTGAAGAATGACGGGCCGGCGATGGAACGTGCACTGTTCCAGCTGGTTCACTCTATCTGGGAGCAGGAGGTGATGACACAGGATTTAAAAGATGCTGTGATAGTACCTTTGTTTTAACGTTAGGATAACAAGCAATGCCTCGACAGCTATCGGGGCATCAGTCTGCTGAGCTGCGCAGGCAAGGTGCTTGCCAGAAGCCTTCTGACCCGGCTGAATACGAATGTCTTGGAGAAAAATGTTCCTGAGGAGCAATGTGGATTCCGGGCGAATCGGAGTAAGATCGACCTGGTGTTCACTGCTCGACAGCCTCAAGAGAAGTGCCGGGAACGGAACCAGCCCCTGTATATCCTCTTCGTCGACTTCATCAAGGCGTTCGATTCCGTGAACCGCGAGGCGCTGTGGACGGTGATTGGTAAGTTTGGATGTCCAGGTAAGTTCGTCAATTTGATTAGATTGTTACATTTGGGCATGAGGGCGAAGGTACAATAGTGTGGATCTACCTCCGATGATTTTTACATTGTCACTAGTGTGAAGTCGGGCTGTGTGCCAGCCCCAACCAGTTTATATTTGACTGCCATGTTAACAGTCGATCTTCAAGATCCTGGGGAGGACCGTGTTGAGGGAGAATATCGGATGGACGGGCGCCTACTGAATATTCGACGTTTCGGCGCCCCAACCCGGTTACATACCTCAACGATGCGCATGCTTCTGTCCGCAGATGACAGCGCGCTGTTCGCACATAACGAGGACGAACTACAGCGACTGGTCACGGCTTTCGTGACCGCGGCATCTAAGTTTGGACCGGATGTCAACACAGGCAAGACATTTTCTTTCTTTCAGCCTTCTCCGGGCGGAGATGCTGTCTGTGCATCTTCACCTCAAATTCGTGTTGACGAAGATGTTGTCGGCAGCTGCACAGATTTCTGCTACTTAGGCAGCAATCTGTCCACGGATCTGTCCGTGGACCGCGAGTTGAGAGCTCGTGTGGCAAAGATTAGTACTGCTTTCGGACGTCTTGAAAGACGTGTTTGGAAGAACCACGGCCTGAAGCCGAGCACTAAGCTCTTTGTCTGCCGCTCAATAGTGCTGTCTATAATGCTGTATGGCAGTGAAACGTGGGCATTTCATCAGCGGAGCGTGCGCTATCTGAGCCGCTTTCATCTGCAATGTCTAAGACGCATCTTGGATATTCGGTGGTCGGAGATGGTTCCGAACACTGAGGTACTGCGGCGAGCGGACATGAACGGGATGGGAGCCCTGCTGACGGTGAATCATCTTCGTTGGCTAGGTCACCTCCATCGGGTGGGCGACGACCGTGTCCCGAAGCAGGTGCTGTATGGACAAGTGAGATCGGAAGCTGAAATAACAGGATGCTGTGTAGATGTGTCTTTCACGTTGTAAAATTGATTTTAGATGCTGGGAAGACTTAGCCTTGAACCGGTCTGCTTGGAGGAATACAATTCGGAAGGGCGTCCGCGAGTTCAACGAGCAGCTATTGCGCGACCGATAACTGAAGCGTGCGATATGCAAAACAATAGATGCCATCGGTCATGGTGACGTGACTATGTGGGATTGCGATGAATCTGACTGCGAATACACTTTTAATGACCAGCGATCGTATGGCTTCTCTAAGAATTCCGGCTACAACCAGGTACAACGTGATGGCTGGAGAGAGATTCAACGTTAAGTCTGCCGCTGTTCGCCGAGATTTGTGCTCTGCACTGAACATATCTGGACACAGCTGTTGCCATGCCTGTGATATTAATTCCAACGTGTAGACTCTGATGCAACCCTACAAATCAGCGCTGTTTTACCATGAATAAAAACTACCTAACACACCTAGTCCGAGACCTCCTCTTCATTACTGATATAGGAGGTTAGAACCCAAATACGATTCCCAGGACTATTCGAAGTCCCTAATTATTAGTATTACAAAGTATAAATTTTCTTGTGGAGTCCGTGTGAGTGAATATCATCCCTAGATCTATATTTAGTGTAGACGAGTTTGCCGTAGTATGAGAAATGCAGGACCCACTATGACCATTAGTTTTCTGGCTGATACTTCTTCCATGCAAACCGAAAGGAAACTGTTTAGGTTACTATGTATCCCCAATTGATGATATAGTCAGTACTGTCAATTAGAACTATATCTCCTTCGATAGGGCTGCAAGAGACCTTGAAATTTTCTCCCACTAGAACCTTCTTGAGGATGAAAAGGATGACATCTAGCCCTATGCTAATGTAACACAAAATTATCTAGGTTGTGCAGCTAGCTGAGTCTGCCATCGAATGGAATAATTTGTTTAGTTTTCAAAGGAGTAACATAGTGAGACAAGCATTTTTTCAGTGTACACGTTGGGATCCGTGTCTTGCCTACACTAAGCCCTAAGGGTATTTCGATACCACTTCACACTCAGCGAATTTTCAGAGGTTAACCAGAAAATGTATACGTAGTAGCTACCTAAAACTCTTTCTCTTCAAGATGCGCACACTGAAACAATGACATTTGAGCACGCTGTATGTACTAGTGTAAACCAGATTTAATCATATTTCTAGTTTTCATGGCTGCATATAGAATCGTAAAGAGTGATCAAATGTGATGGTGGCTTGTCATCTAGCAATCACTAACCACTAATGAAGTGGCACAGAGAAGGCTGATCAGACCGCTTGAGTGGACTGATGGAATTTGATCATCGACAGAAACGCGTACCTTTCCCTCAAATTTTCAACCGGTATTGATTCATTAAACCATCACTATCGTCATCATTTTACTGATAAGTAGCCTGGCGGACTCAATAAGTTAGAAGTGACCTAGAACTTCGGATGGATTCGAAACAGCGATAGAAACAGCATGTCTAGATGCGGCAATTGTTCTACCGGCTTAGCCAGGAAGCCATACAGGAAGATGAGAAATTAAACATGCAAGCAGTTATTCATCCAATCTACTGTCTCATGCAGAATCCAGAAACTTCGCAAGTGGGTTTTTTTAATTATCACATCTGCCGAACTATCTATCATTAACACAGTTTCGACACTCATCGGTGGTGTTGGTGGATTCAAGCGTGAACTAACTAAGAGATCCTGCTTGGCAGTCAATCTGCTGAATCTCTTGATGGATTCCATATGACACAATGGGCTGAGGGTGGGGGGTAACTGATTGCAAATGTGGCATTTCTGAGGTCTCGGTGTGGTTTTGTAACTCAGCTAGTGGAACACTTATCGCGTCATGGCATGCGGTTTCTTTAGCCGGTTCGAATCCAGCCGAAGTTCACAGTTTTCTCAATTAAATCTCTTTTAAAACAGTCATTATCGATGGCCGGACGATTGACTAGCACGAACCCATAACTGGGTTGGAAATAAAAGAGAACAGAAGTGAGTCTTAATTCACGTCAAGGTGCCTATACTCTGTAAACAACTAAATTAGTCACAGATGAGAAACAGGCGGCATTTGGGAGGCAGCTGTTTAAACGGTCACATTGGTCGGACGAGTTGATCCACCTTCGTCACGCTTTTTCAGTTCCGGTAGTAAAGATGTTTACGGCGTGGTATCCAGCTCGACATTTGATCCCTTCTCTATGCTCGACGACGACAAGAGTTCAATTGGAATTCTTGGCCTAACAACTACCTTTAGGATTTCGCTACTACGGCAAGCATGTAGTGCAACTGAAGCATTATTACAAATCTAATCAACTTACTAAGTTTACTCGATACTCACAGACGTCCTACCAATTTGAGGTTATCACCGTCTGCTTGTCGAAAATAAACCAACTCGCACTCGACCGCAAACCCTCAATTAACCTCAGGCGTAATCTGCAGACAAACACTTTGGGACTCTACCATTTATGCGATATCCATAGGGTGAACCACTTCCTACTTGCTGTTACCTCTAGATTTACACATTGCACTGTTTTCTCTCAATTTTCGCCGGCATTAGTGTAACTGATTGTCAAAAGTCTGAGTAGTTTAAAGTGCTTCACTGTTAATTGTTTATGGTACACCCATGGTGAACTGAGTATAGCGGTCGCTTAGTTAATCATACCTTCAAGATGTGTAATCGGTGACAAGAGGCCTAAAAAAGGTAACATTCTAACCCGTATTCTGAGAAAGCTTCAAGCTCATTCAACCTCTAGACTGGCTTCGCTTTTGGTCTACAAAACTTTGGAAGAGAACCTGTATGGTTACCGTGACTGTGGATGAGGGTCAGAGTATACTACATGACCTGTTATTCGGTAAGCGCTATACCTGCCACTTCACCGTGGATGCACCGCATACTCCATCTTGCCTTATTGAACTTGCTGATACAACTCTTAGTAAGAAAAGAGCTGCACGATCAATCGATGTGAGTGAACTACCAATGCTTCAATATTTAAACTGACCTGATCTGTATTAATAATACTAACCATATCCCCCGCAGTTACTTTGACACTATCTAGAAAGCCTGCTGACTCAGTTTCCTGGTCGGAATAACCCACCTTCTGTAAACCATTGGCAATCGAGTAGACATTCGCAACCATACCGCTCAAAATCTAGGACAACCCATCTAGCCAACGCGAATGAAACCGGGGAAAGTCCAGCCCATTCACGCTGACAGACACTGTAAAACAAAATCCGTAGATATGGGCACCAGCACACCAAGGGTACAATCACTGAATTGCACATCGTTGTGTATCGGCCTATAATTGTGTTCAGTTTGTTCCAGCAATGCTAACAGAATGGGTGGAACATGACAGGAAGGAATTTTCAAGATTTTCTAAACAGTTGGTTTTTCCCTAATATCTATCCAAAGCGCCTACAGAGGCTACGAAAAAGCTCTGATCCTGAGTACGCTCCCATGCCGTGTCCGTTGTGGGTTACTCTTCATATCGTAGCTGACTTTGAGAAACTAATGACGCTGCAACATGTCAGCCACAACAGAGGTCAGAATTTAATTAAGATAAGCCTTGACCGAGACAAATAAACGCGTACGCAGTCACTGTATGAGGCCCAAACTGTTGATAAACGTAGGGGCAGGAACATTCTTAAATCCAATGTGCCTGCCACCGAAAGCGCTGATGCTGTCACTCAGGAACTGCAAGATCTAGACAAATGGCGATCCCTAACACCCCTCAGTGGTCTCTGATCTTCCAGTCACCAGTGTAAATCTTCTGCCCCGGCCGGCGTACTTCGCCTCGATAATTGTTCATTGGCTTCTGAGAATAATCTTTTTAACAAAAGAAGTGACGAAACAGACACATACAGTTTGATCCGCACCCCGCGTCCAGTTGCCTATTTAGATCAGCTATCATTCTCACAGATCAGAAAATATCAGATCGGAGTGGAGACAACTGCATACTACTGTAGTGAGGATAAGCGATCGTAACATACTGCTCACACTACTGTTATTCAGTAGTAGGATCAGAGCGTATATTTTGACATCGAAGTAGCCGCAGGAGAAATACAGGAGGAAACATCGGAGTGCAGCATTACCCAAAATAGACTTTGCTACGTAAAGGAACTGAGCATTGGCGTCTGTGGCAACGGAGACGGTCTGGGCCCGAGTACCGTGTGCGAATGAGTGGTTTTGTTTGTGGTTCTGTTTAAACGCCTAACCCACGTGTTGCTTTGTTGAATAAACAACCGTTGTGCTATCCGAGTTCTTGGCTCACAACACTACCACAAAACCCGGTGTTATTGCCCCCACTGTTGCCCCATATTACATTCATGCAGACGCAAAATTTAATCTAGGAACTGAAAGAAACCTAACTCGCTGTCATTCCAGTAGGGATGATGGCCTCAAAGTAAACTACAGTATACCGGCTGAGCCTTTCTCCCTCGGTGAATCTCCTCGAGTAGATTCATTTGCCATAGACGTTGTAGGCAGCGGAACTGCTTCCTGGTACTGTTTTTACGCCAGCCCGCGTTTACTGGTTAATAAACTGGACGAGCTTCGAGACCTGTTCCCGGCGAAACCTATTTATAGTAGGTATCACGGAAACCCGGTGTATAGAAGAGCAGGATGGAGAATTGTCTTTTCCCGACATTACGACTTTTCTCGGTGATAGGAAAATCGGCGAAGGAATCGGTGTAGCCATCTATTTGGGATCGCATCTAAAGACCTCAAGTAGTCGTGACAGGATGTTACTGGATCTTCTAGAAGCTGTCTGGCAAGTAGTTAACGTTACTCGAAACTTCACTTGTTTGACTGGTTTCATTTACAGGTAATCTTCTGACTACAAATTGTCAACGCGGCTTTACATAACGTTCTACGTAGAATACCATGTTTAGGTTGTAATCAAACGCTGATAGTGGGAAATTCTAAACACCCGGATCTATACTTCAGCAAACACTTAGTCGATACTACAACGTCTTCCTCTGCTAAGAATTTGTTCGCGGCAATAGTGGAAAATTAACTGTCTCAGCGTGTCCATGACTATACAAGGTGGAGGGTGAGCCAGGCGCCGTCTTGTCTTGATTACATTTTTACCAACAAAGTTGACATGATAAGCAATATAAATGTTACAGCACCACGTGGTTGTAGTGATCATGGGATAACTGAATTCATCTGTCTATAAAAAACTAAACAATATATTCCCTAAAATCCGTGTCTGAAGACCTATCACAAGGCAACTTCCGCAAGGATGAAGACACAGTTTAGGAAAGTTGAATGGCCTAGCTCCTTCCTTACAATCAGCCGAGATTATCACTGGCAGCTCATCGTTGAGGAAACCTCCGATGCCGTTAACAACCGTGTTCCAGTAAGATGTCCACGACTTAGTAAAAGGTCTAGACGCTTACGGAGTAGAACTAGACGAGTGAGTACACTGAAACGTTCAGGCTGGAACAAGAACCAATGAGAACAAACTGAACTCGGGTTTGTTGAGTATGTTATATGGCGCAACCGTACCACGGCTGCTATCAAAGGGAACCGATTTTGCTATTAATACAGTTTTGCTGAAAACCTGAAGGTAAATCTCAAGCTTTTCTACAGCGAAGTCGTAGTACACACAAAGAATAATGTTGGTAGTTCGCAACTGCAAATCCTTGGCACATTTACCAACACAGATGCAAGGACGGCCAACACTCTGGGTAAACAGTACATAAGGATGCGTGGCTGTAAATTACAAAAGACTTTTGGGCGCATAGACAACAACTTAAATGAGTTACCTCAACTTTCAGTCACAAGTCAGAATCAAGTTACAGAACCTGCTAACCAAAAAACCACCCGGTCCACACCCCACATCCCTTGTAGTCTTGAAAACTGCGCTTACAGCACTTCTCAATCGCTCCTTATCAACCGACCGTTTATCGAAAGCCTGAAAACAATTCAAAATCACATCTTCAAAGGTGGGTGCAGTGATGACCCAGCAAAATATCGATCACGTGCGTTGCTTTCAGCTTGTTAGACGACAGTCTCATGGGCTAAATTTGAAAACCATCAACTCATCACCAAGTAACAGCATGGCTTTCGTACACAATACTCATGCGTCACGAATCCGCTGATCGCTCTTAATGTTTGAACGAAAGTGGCCGACACACAGTTGGCCATAGACGTGGTTTATCTTGAATTTTCTAAAGCCTTTGACAACGAAAAGCCGCTCGTGTCAGAATTCAAATCAGACCTAGGGACAATAGTAACAGACAGTTTGAGTCTGTCGAAAAACTGTGCCGCCATGGCTAAAAAGCACAAATAACGCTGAACCCCTTAGGATGAAGTTGTTGTACGTTCCATCTTGAAATGTTTCCCACTATGTTTGCCTCTATAATCTGCCCACGCCTGAAAATGAACATACAGGCCTGTTATCCTTATCTTAAGAAGGATTTGGCACTTATTGAAAGTGTTCAGAGACGGGTCACTAGAAGGCTTATGGGGCTTAGAAAACCCCCTGCCCGGTAAAATTGGTAAAATCAGGTCAATTCTCAATGAATCACAGATATCACAGAGGAAGCCTAAATCCTACCTACAAAATACCCCACACTCCGGGTCAACCACTGACAAGTCTCCTTCCAGCAAACAAGGATGACCGTTTAAAAGGTCACTCGCTGAACCTACGTGGTGAAGCAGGCAAGTTAATTTGTAGACAGAACTGCGTCACAGTTACAGTCTGTTCAAACTGCAACGCATTGCGTAACTCTGTGGTCATGGCTGTTGACAGTTTCAATGTATTATTTGACTAGCACATACATGAGAGACAGCCGGCACTCCTAATCGCCATACTAGTGCAATGAAGTTGAACGATCGTATTATACTACTCATAACGCGGCTATTCAGTAGCAGATGCAGAGCATATATCTTGACATCGTGCAAGCCACAGGAAGAATGCAGGAAGGATCATCAAAGTGCAGCATCGCTCATAATGGTCCCTGCTATTTAATGGAACTGAGCATTGACGTCTGTGGCAGCCGAGACGAGCTGAGGCCGAATAACGCGTGTAAATGAGTGGTTTTGTGACAGGTCTGGTTTAAATGCTTAACCCATGTATTGCTTTGTCGAATAAACAACCCTTGTGCCATCCGCGTTTTCGGATCACAGCACATTTAGTAAGACAAACTAATCGTGAAGTCTAGGTTTGAGAACAAACATCAAGAAGCATTAAAAAACAGAATGCCTTTTTGCTTTATCGGGAGGAACGTTTATACACATCTGAACATAGCTTGAATCGTTCAGAGAGGAAAATAAAATCGATGGGTGTTTTCATTTTCGGAGGTTGATCAACAAACAAGAGTGACAGGAATAAAGAGAAAATGAGCAGAAGAGAACATTTACCACCATTTAGCTTGCACACAACTATCACACATTAGCGTACAGAAAACAATAACGGACTAACGGCAAGTTAAGAGCCGTTCGTACTTTCATTTTACGTAAGTATCCTGATGCTGAGGCTACCGGATGACTCGCATGGATGTGTTGAGTGTGAGGATTAAGTCTGCACACGAATTTCTCTACTGATGACTCTAGTCGAACACATCCTAGTCGGTTATTTCAGACTGGGCAAACTCGACGCCGAAGGAATGCTCTCTGTAAGTTAGGCGGCCTTGACAAACTTCCCTTGAGGTGGCCGTTTGGACCAGGTGAAAGCATATTTATTAAAAGTTGATGAAGTTGATAGTGGATTCTAAATGCCACAATCAATTCTTCCCCAACACATTGTATCGAGAACACCCCCAGCTTGCAAAGCATATCTGGATTAGGTTGTGAACAATGTGGCTGCTCGTTGTGTGTACTCAACAACGACAACGTTCTTCATGTGGTAGAGTTGGCAAACTTAGGTAGTTGGTTAAAGGTGATAGCGTCCTCCCGAGTTAAACATGGTCGCAGAACAAACTGAATGCGAAATTCTAAATCGCCTGCTGCATAATTTCAGTGTAAGCGTCAGTCAAAACTAGTAAGCACACATGGATTGAATTTGAATGGTGTCGAAGAAGGTGTTGCTGAAGCCATTTTAGTTTACGTTTGTGTAAGTCTTGTGCATGACTTACGAGGCTTTTGGTTCATGCTTGTTTGTGTTTTCTTTTACAGGACTATTGCTGGAACTATTAGTTCGGAAGAATTCTCTCCTCTGGTATTGCCACTTTATTCAAACTCCGTCCACTAGTGTAACGATAACCAAGTAAAAAACGGCTGGTTTATGTTTTACATAAGCACTTTATTCACTTCCCTATCCACTGACGCATAGTTAGGCGACAGACTGAGGTCAATTAAAATCTTCTTTCCTAGGTCCACTTCATGGGCGCTGACACCCAATTTGGCCTCTAGGAGGTCAGTCGGAGCTAACAGGATGACATAGGTACATAATCTTACATTTAACAGTGAAAATCTGGAACCAGTTGCCCGTAGCCAAGCGGTTAGAGTGATCGAACTATTCCACGGCTTTTTTTTAAAACCTCTACCATACTACCCACTACATGCAAAATTATGGTGCTGTTAGCATTAACTATTAATGGGAAATTGGAAGGCTGATGGATCCCGAACATTAACCACCAGTCTCATATTGTAAAGCCAACGACCAGTGGTAATTCACACACACAAGAACAACGTCTTCACAATTCAAAATCAGAGAGAAAACGCGAATGAACAGTTAGTGGAAGTGTACTAGTAGTTATGGAAAAAAAGGCCACGGTCCGAATAATATCAAGACACAACAACGAAAATGTCGCGTCACCAAAACGTTTCAAGATCATTTAAATAAGTGCGTCAGTTAAAGGGTGTTACTTTTCTACAATCGGTCATGTTATGTAGGACTCGTACGCAGACCATCTGAAATAAAACAATAAAGAAATAAATATCAGCGGAAAGTTTGAAATGTACGCACAACAGCTGCCTTGTTTTTAGAACAGTACCAACCAGAAAACAGGCCATGGACCTTGAGATTAAAACAGCGATCCCGGATGTGCTCAGTGAATGATAAAAGCAGGAGAATATGTATGTAGTGGCTACGTATCTTCATGGACAACGTTTAGTGGTCTACTCGACTGAAATATTTATAGAAGTCCACAAATACAGCAACAATCGACTTGGCATTAACAACTTTCGTCCCTGTAAATTCCTCTCGAAGTTCATGTTGACTGTCATGCTGCAGTACAAAGCTACGTACGTGCTTGCGCATCTAGTAATCGATTGAGCTCACTGTGATCACTGAGACAATCGACGGTAACGTGATCGGACTGTAGGTAACTGGTTGGTTGTTAGCATTCAGTTTAAGAATTAGTGACTCTATGTAAGCTTCCCATACTTTGGAAGCTTGCTCTGTCATAGTGACCGAGCAACTAATTAGCATGGTAGTCGAGAAATCCGTGACGTATTGAGTGAATACCACATGGGAAATTAACTCAAGGCTTATTTTCATAAAGCGTTGTTAGCTTTCGGAAAACCATACGTGATGCAGATGTAATAGTTTTGAAACCATAACTATTGCCGATACAGGGTGCAAGTGCTAGACCATTATTGACGTCCACAAACATATTTAGATTTTGGTTGCCGAAAACGTTAGCGGTGTCTCTATTTAAGTTGACCATCCTATCTGCTTGAGGCAAATGAGAAACTGCTGTACGGTCTTTGATGCTGAAAGCTATAGTACCATAAAGCAGTTTGCGTTTAACATTAAACGTTCTGGTCAGAGCTAGCTGATACTAACGTTTACCGTTTCATACAGCTATATTTGTCCGACTTCGAGCTAATCATCATTCAGTATGTCTTGTCAGTTCCGTCTAGTGGATGAACTCTTGAAAATGAACGTTTTTCTATTAGTAAATACCCAATGCACCTTAAAGTGGATTTTCTCGTTCGGACTGTCTAGATTATCCCATCGAAGTGCACCTGTTGACATCCATGGTGATATTGCCTCTGAATACCATCTACTAATCATCGAGTGACATAGAGTGTGACATCAGGCCAACAGATATCGTTAAGCTGTCTGGTGAGCGATCTCCAGATTAACATGTAAATGTTCGTACCAAAGTTCTGAATGAGAGTGTATATCTACATCTTACTAATTCAAATGTGTAGGGTCCGTTGGTACTATAATCCAGGAAAGCATTGACCTCTAAGTGAATAACCCCGTAATTTTCATCGATTAGAATGTAACCTATCTCATAAGGTTTCTGTGAGACCAGCATCCACGTGCATTCCATGATATTTTCGGTGAAGTAGGTATGCATAGCTGCATTATATAACACAAAAGCATAAGATGTAAGTTGAACATGAACAGTATTTATGTTGAGATCCGTCTCAAGTAGCTAATCTCAGTCAGGAGTGGGATATGTGTGAATTCTGCGGAGATGAACTTACGTGTGGCGACAGCAAGTGTGTGATCGTTAACAAGTGGAGCCATCAAGAGTCGGCAGATTACAAATAAGTTGGTGATTGATTGGCTACAGCGTGCGATACGCTATACAATTTGAGGGGGACTTGAAAGAACGGGATTACGCGCCACAGATGCCCAAAGTCTGCTGTCAGTACAAAGGGCTCAATCGCCACTGTTCGTAGACGTACGGTTATACCGAAACAACATACAGTCTTACTTAAGTTTCCGGTTTTAACGTTGATTTCATATACTATGTGTTGGGTTTGTTAAGTTTAGTTTGGTACGTTCATCGTTCTGTGTTGGATATGATGTCGAATTCGTTAAAGTATGTCTGGTTTGTTTGCAGAAATTCGATCTTAAGTTAGCGTTTATTTTGCTCTTTGTTGCGTGCATTTAACAAGTATGATGCATTTCGTACCATGGCTGTACACACAACGTATTTACTAAAGCTTTGCTGCTTGGTATTTTTTAACATGTTCTAATTTTGATATTTACGTCAATGTTTTAATGAGCACACTATCCATTGACTGATGGTCATTTTGAAAGGTCATCTTGGTCGGTTCATTTGGAGCGCTTTTCCTGCTGGATATTTCAAGTATGTGGTTAATTCACTGTTAAAATGAGAGAGCACTTGTATTACAATTTTTGTCAATGGTACCTTATAAATTCCAGCCATTCTGACAGACTTTTTTGATGTTTTATTCGACTTGAATGATAGCCCTACTAACAATGATGCCTGAATCTACGTTATTGGAATTGTCGATTACGCGTTACAAGCGAATAATCTTAAATCACCAAGGTTTATGTAACCTAAACGATGGACTCCAGGATTTTGTTTTAAACAGACGCAGTATCATTATATAGACATCTAAATGATGATACAACCAAATATTTTGCTTATAGGTCTACCTTAAGTGAATTAGCATGGTAAATTTTCCATTCCGAGAGGACAGTCAGACTGGAGGATTCGTGTGTTTGCGCCAGGGTCTTCAGTGAAGACGATGATCACATCTCGATTTTGATTGTGGAAACGTTGCATCTGGTATAGCGACAACTTTGGAATACCTTACAGATCACGAAGATCCGGTTTGGCTTTCCGAGGCCAATCTGCATGATACTTGACACCAACTGGAAGCTGGTAGAGAATGACAGGTCAGGTCATTAAAACATTATCAGTTATGTATCATGTTGAAAATGTCCCACATAAAAAATAAGATGTTGGAATGAATATAACGTAAACAAGCTTAGGTAGGCTGCCCACAGCAGCTATCTGAAGGTCAGATGGCTTTGTGATAGTGGCCGTGAACCGATACTGACTGCATGCACGCAGTTATCTGAGGTTTCGAGAGAAAAACGCTGCGGATGACAGTATACTTATGCCTTCCTGTCTTAATTGAAGGGCCTCGACAACTTAACAATACGCTATGGAATTTGTGAGGGTTCGGAGAGATTTCAGTTGAATTGCTGAGGATTTCATTTTACCATTCATTGACACAAAAATGCACAGAACTCCAGTTTCCAACAAGGCAATGTAGCAGTTTGTGCGATTGGTTTTTCATGGGATTAAATGTCCGGGGATAGCCATTTTGTAGCCCGTAGCTGAACCCAGATGAAAGTCTTTGGGATTTACTGACTCGAAAAACATACTGAAATGTCAGAGCATTGAGATTACTTGTAGAAGTGAAGGAGAGTATGAAAGAAGAACAAAAAAGAGAATAACTTTTGTTGCTTGTGGAAGCTAGTCCGAAACACTCCAAAGTGAAGTAGTGAACTGTTGAAATAAAGTAGACGGACTATATCTCAACGACTTTCCCCAACTGCACAAAGTTCGAAAACTGTCTCGCCACAATTATCTTCACTACATTGATAAGTAAAACGAAAACCATGAACACGGCGAGATATCTTCAGGTACATTAACCAGAAACGACTTTAGACAGTGGTGTACGAGATCCTCATGTTAGATGTTTCAACTGAATGTATTTTCGGTTTGGTGTTACAGATTTCTTCACTGTTGTCTTGAATCTCCCGTTCGTTGGCGTTAATTTCAGCCTTAGCTAATGATTGGTTAATGGACAATGCACCAGTAACACAATGAGGTTTCGAAATGCGAAATGCAGTTGCCAGGATGGTTATTCATCAATCGATCTAGTTCGCAGAATCCATCCAGTATGAGGCAAGCAGAAAGCTAACCTGTGAAGGGATTGCAAAATGGACTGAAGGTTTGATCGTAAATATCCGCTTGCTGACCGATAGATTGAGTGAGACCTTCAAACGTGCGGTCACGTCGACTGATAAAGGGTCACTCGAATGCGGTGCCGGCTTTGTCCTAGAAACTAATAAAAGGCACGAGCAATCCTCGGTGAGGAGAAAATTCAACAACAAAGTTGGAATACCGAATTGGTTCTGTTAGTAAAACGAATGAAGGCAATTTGCCAAAACCACAAATAAAACCGATAAGAGCGTGCAGAAAATCGATATAGTCGTCGATAAAATTTCGAACCGCATAAACAAAAAGTTAATCGGCGAAGTGGTCAAATACCAAAAAATAAAAGAAAGTAGTCCAAAACAAAGCAAAATTCAAAATATCGTTTACACTGCCCGCTACTCGCGAAGCAAATCAGCCTGTAGTAGTTTAATTTTGTGTTTGGAGGAAGGGGAGATAAGAAACTAATCTCCTTTCTGCTTACGAAAGTGACCCGAAAATCTCACCAGTGAAATCAGTACACTGAAACACGAATGTTTAGTGTTGAGTTACTTGTCTAATGTTAGTCCAAGTAGCGTTAAACTGCCCAATGGAAATTGATAAACTAAGGCATAGTTGATTGGATGCAGACTTTATTTGATAAACCGTCATCTAGATATTAAAAATTCCACATCGATAGAGTAAAGCCGAAATGGTTCATCGAAGCGGTCACGTGCTCCATTAAAATTCACATATGACAAAAACCTATAAACGAAGTAGACATATAGAAGAAAAACGGGTATTCCAGAGCGGTACACACATGCAATAACGTTGTTCAGATATAAGAAAAGACCACCAACGAAATCAACAAATGTCGGTAAAATCTGATTACCTTAATCAGGCCAAAGGCTTCCTCAGCTGCCTCCATTTTAAGCCCAATTTTAGAACTCGAAGGTGCACTACTCGACCTCATAAATGTACATAACATGAGGTGCAACCTGGGTGACCACGTAACAAACAGCGAATAATTCTTTCTTGACAGTGTTACATATAATGTATCAATAAAATTGAATAGCTACATCGCCCATCCTGTAAAGAGCAGAGGCGCTCCCAAGATAGTTCTAGACAGAAACGGTCTTTCAATACATAAACAGTAATTTGGAAGATACAGGGAGACGATGACAAACTATACAGCACAAAGCAAATAAATGTCTGCAATGATAACACACGAACACGACGTCATAAGAAATGGATGCCCTCAAAACGGCAATGGGAAAACAAAACAAAATGGAACAATGAAAACACCAACAGACTAAATGTGATTCATCTATCCGAGCGGAGTAATTACAACGCAAGTTTGGGGCAAGAGGCACAACAACCTAGGACAGAATAGTGTTCTGAACACTCCTGTAGAAGGCCACCGGAGGTGGTTGTGTTATTCCCAATCCATTTATCAGTGTTCTGAACCTGTTATAATTGTGTGATTTTAGTATTAAAGATATAATGATCGACATTTTAAGAAGGGCTGCATCCAAGATTCAACGAGTTATACAGGTGTACCATGAACAAAGACAAACACAGCAAACAAATACAACGAACCAAATAAACGTACTGTTAGGAGACGCATCTTCTGACGAAGAAGTCAAGACGAATCACGCCATACCGGTTGACCGATCGGGTATTATTCCACTGCGCCAATCAGATTGCAGTCGTGTGGCCGAACGTTTGTACGCTATTTGGACTGTGTATTCTGGCGTTTGTTTTCTGATGCCCCCTGTAACGTGACTACCATATGACCGTTCCATTTGATTCATTCTGTGTCACGTTGGCCATGTATGGTAATCGTTCTGTCCCATATACTTTGAGTCTCCATGACTTAATTCTGACTCGGTTTTTTCAATAAAGGGTGTTCCCGCGTCTATTCTCTTTCTCGGTTCTGGGTCAAACGATTGAACGCGTAGTGATAACTGGCGACTTTGGGTGTTATACACGTAACCTACGCGGACAATGACAATTCCGATGAAAGAAGCTAAACTGATTCTGCAGCATCAGCAAACACAATTCGAGGCGCCTCAGCTAAATCTATTAGAAATTCTGACGCGAAATTTATCCATAATGTAAGCAAATTCAAAAGTCGAACCGGATTCAATGGTGGACACCATCACGAACTGCAACGATGAACTGGTTTATGATGTTGAAACCGGAGTGACTTCCCCATCTTGATTCAGCTGCTACGAAGATGTCTTCCAAGTGGAGTTTGCTGACATAGATGATACAGGAAAGATGTAGCTACTTCTGCGAAAACTCCGTACGACAGAACATTCGTAGTATAATGATTTCATTGTCGTGATCCTATTCTTGAGGGAATACTGAAGACGTTGACAAATATTTTTGGAGAACAGTCGTCCTTTTTCAACACTCGGTATCATTGCCTGAAGTTTGTGAAAAAAGAACACGTCACTTACGCAAATGTGGTCAACCGAGAATGTTGAAAGTTTAAGTTGTGCAAAATGGTAGAGGATCGGTTCAAGTGTCTAATGTTCATTTGTGATCGTACCCGAACTCTGGATAAGATTGAACAACATCCTGACATGACGCTACCATCTGTGACAGCCGAGTGAACGGTTCAGCAATGGGAAACGTGATAGCCATGATTAAACAGTCGAGATTACCTGCACTCCGCGCCTCATCGCAGCGGCCACCCAACCAAGGAGCCGAGAAGCAAGATTAAAAGCCCTTATCAAAGCTCCCAACCGCATGCTGGCAACGCGGTGAATGACATTCCGTTCATTCAATCACCACGAGTACCCAAAATGCAATCGATCTGGGTAAAAGATGCGTGTTGCTGTTCAACCCTGTCACTCAGAAGTCCGCAATCACTTTCAAGGAGATACCGAAAAAATCAAAGAAACTAAGGGCATAGCTGTATTCCATTCTGGTCGCCATTAATACCAGCTTCGCCGTACGCCGAAAGTACGTGGCAGTGAAGATCAACAGCAGTCCGGCACGCCTACAACTAGACACCGGTTCTGACATCACGATGATCTCGCGACAAACGTGAAAGAACACTGATCTTCCGGTGTACAAGAAAACAGAACATTCAGCTCAAAACGCATCTAGAGGAAAACTGGCAAGGACTGGTGAGTTAGACTGTGATGTCGAGTGCGAAGAGGATCATGCAAGTGGCACGGTCTACTTTACCTAGCATTCGAGGCTGAATCCTTTGGGCTTGGAGTAGATTAAACGTCTGAAACTTCTGGACATGCCACTCAACCAGTTGTGTAGAAATGTGAAGGTGCAAGCTCCGCTAGCAGATCAGAAACCAGGATCACGCTCGTCAGAATCGGACAAAGAAGTTGAACAAATTCCTCGATGTGTTCCAGGAAGACCTCGGTTGATGTACCAAAGCGAAAGCAGTATTGAGTCAACGTCCAGATGCCAAACCTGTTTTTCAGTCAAAGCTACCTGGGCAATATGTTGTTCTACCAGTTGTAAACAACGAGTTGAAAAGACTTTAAAAATCCGGAGCTAATCAACCAGTCACTTATTCTGATTGGGCAACCTTATTGTCATTGTTGAGAATGGAATCAACTCTATTCGGTTGTATGTGGAATTTCCACAAGATTAAATGCTGTGCCTTATGACTATCAGAACCCTCTTCCAATCCCTGAGAGTTTATTTGCGAAGCTCAACGGTGGCACGTGCTTTGCCAAATTCCAACTGACCGAAACCTATCTGCAAATTGATGTCGATGAGAATTCCAGAGAACTGTTAACCATTACCACTCACCGGGGTTTGTTCCAATATCGACATCTATCTTTCGGAGTGAAACTATCGCCTGAAATCTTCTAACAGGCCATAAACACGGTGGTGACTGATGTCCGTGAAGCAGTAACATATCTTGACGACACCACGATGGGCACTGATCTGATGATTTGTATGAAAATCTCAGTCGAGTCGGGGAATTTGGAATCCATCTTTGTGAAGAAAACTGCAACATACGCTGTCGTTCAAGTGTCTGGGGTTTTCAATTGACCACCACAGCTGTCGCCCTGACCCACCCAATATTGACGCAATCAATCGAATGCTTCATCCAACTGATGTATCAACGATGCGATCGTTCCTAGGAATAGTGAGTCATTATAGTACGTTCTCACCCGCGATCAATCAACATAAGGATTGAACGAAGGAACTCGTTTGACAATCACTACCAAATACCCGCCTTCTAACCTCCTCGTTGCATACTCGTTGGTGCCACCCGATTTGAACGGTCTGACGGAGATACCGATGGTCAAATATGTGGGGACGGTTCACGTCTTTTACCATGAGCCGCCATGTTGCGCCCACTATCACTTTATATGTGAAATCCTTAGGTCTCATAGAGACGCTTCTCTGTCGCCAGAAGTGGTCTCCGTTAGCAAACACCACCCTAGCCTTGGGGATGTGTGCTTCTATTGCATTTTCTACACCTCCACCGCCGCTGTTGCAGTTTCCTAAGTATACAAACAGGTCAACAACTTTCATAACTCTATTAACTAACATCAAATCAACATAATGATAACAGTCTTACAGAATCACTTTGTATCTTGAGGCTTCAAAGTGTATTCGGAATTACATGACAAAGTGCAAAATAGCCATCAGTATTGTTTGTGCTGATTGCAAATTATCAGACAGAAACATTGTCGTCAACATAATCAAGATCAATCGGTCTTCCATTCTACAGGAGGGCTGCGCTTACATCATTGGTGTCGGAGACAATCCTTCATTATTTCGTCTATGGCAAAATTAAACAAGAACAGTAAAAATCAACAGCGTTGACGTACGCCGCTCCTAGTAGTGAAACTGTCAGATAGTTCACCGTAAACCCTAACCTGAGCTGATGTATGGGAATAAAGCACCAACAGTATGTTCACGCACATGGTCGGTACACACCAGCGTCTAAACGACTCCAAAAGTTTAGATTAATCCATCGAATCGAACACACCTTTATAGTCGAGAAATGCGGCAATTGTTGGCCAACGATACACACGACGCTGCTCCAAGATTTGACGAAAAGTAAAAATGTGCCCTATACATCGCCTCCTAGTAAGAAATCCTGTTTGTTCTTCCCTAACGTTTGCCTCCCCAGTTGCAGTAATTCGACGACGTACAATGGATAGCAACACCCTAATGATCACTGAGGTCAAGCTAAGTACCATATGGTTTTCGCAAAAGTCCATCACGCCTTTCTTTAATACGGGAACTATTACCGAGTGTCCAGACCTTCGTGGTCCAAACAAGTTGAAACAAGTGAGCCAATGCCTCTACTAACGCCGCTCTATCTTCTTTGAAAAGTGCCGGAACGAAACAATCTGGATCAGCAGCCCTGTTACTATTGGGAGCCGAAATGCAATTGCGAACCTCAGTCTCAGAGGGTGATTGCAAGTCTACCGACCAGGGTGGTAAATTGCAAATTCATGGCGGAACACAACAGAGGAAGCAGACCAGCTAAATTGGCCCCCAAAGTGTTTCACACAACAATCTAATCTTCTAAACATATCATGAATAAGTGTACCATCTGCCTCACCAATAGCTTCACTGACAGACGGTCGCCTGCGACCAGTAACATGGATAAGCTTGAAGGGTTTACCGGGGTTCCCTGAATAAAAAGCGGTTTCCATTTAATCAACTACAGTATTCGCTTCACGAATGACCGACGATATTTGCGTTCAGCAACTACTATCATCTTTCGGGTGAGAACTGCTGTGCTTTCTTTCTAGGCTGGTTTGGTACAGATGCTTTACCAACAGCATAGCCAGTTTTTCGAAAGCCAGTCGGCAACGTACCGACACACGATGTGAAATTCAAGTACGTGCTCCAATAAGAACGACAGTCTTGAATGGAACCCCGACACCTATAATTAACAGCTATGTGGTCTGTCTGAGACCAGGCCCGATTCGGAAAAGGGAGCGCCAAATATAAAAACCTGGGCGTCTATATCTTTGACCAAAATAGCTATATCAGAACCACGTATCGACCGAATGAAAGCGTCCTTGACATCAAAGTCGCTGCAGTCAGATGGAGCATGAGCAGACAATGAAATGTATTTCAGAAAGTTATGCCTCTACAGCTATCCTTAGTTGAACTTCTCAAGCGAACAGCACAAATTCTACTGCTAACAGGAATTCCATCTACCAAAGCGGCAGCCTTGGAGTCATCCGAAGTGTATAACCAGTACCCAGTAGACAGTGCAATTGTCGTTAGTTCCATACGGTGACTACAGTTCTGGGTTCTATTCTCCGACATGTGGCAGACATCGACATTCAACGAGTCTAGCATCTACACAAGAGCGATCTGTTAACCTATTTGTTTTAGAATGCGAACTTTGGAAACATCTATATTGATTTGCATTCTAGGTATAAGCAAGGGACGACGGAGGCATGAAGTTGAATGGTAAGAGATGAGACTTACCGACACACTGTGCCTATGACTAGGTATATCTATTATGGGACCTGCAGAGTAATCACCAGAAATGGGGATTGAGCGGTGTCGTATACGCGTCAGGACTGTCTGTGTGCCCCACACCCGTGCTGAGACTCAAGCTGCGTTCTGAGTGGTCGCGCCTTCAACGACCTATGACTCATTCGTCCACGCACATAAGAATGACGTAACACAGCTTGTAAATGAAACAATATAGTTTGTACTTCTACTGACTGACGTGTTCTCCCTACCGTTGTCACAGCCTGTATGGCTTAATGTTGATTGCAGCCGAATAGGAACACAACAGGCAGGGTTTGAGAGCCTTGGTGGGATATTAGCGAAGGCGTTAACAGTAGCATATTCTCGCCTATCTACCCTGCTGTATGCGGCAGACTGGGCGACCCGGTTTACAATACAACACGGCCGACGCAGTATAGAATTACTGGTGTTGTGAGTATTCATGGTTGTATGTGAGCTGAAGTACTGCCAGGACGCCCGGACATAGAGAGGAAAACAAGCCTTTGGCTAAAAAAACTGTACTACAAGGCGGCGGTTGACAGTGTACTAACACTAATACATCTTCCGAAAAAGAAAGCCAATATTCTTCCAACCCCCAACCCTGAGGGCCAGGAGACTGCGGTTTGTCAGACATTTACCTATTGACCTGCCTGGTATGAGTGACTCTGTCAATGTGATTGTCATACAGTCCAGTTTAGCCAAATAGGACATTGGGGTACGCAAGCCGTCTCGCACCGCGTTAAAGTCCAGTCTCCTTGTGACAAAGACGTTCCAGCATATACGACAAACCGTCTCCAGGGCTGGGTAACTATGCTCCTTGGCTACGATTTTACCATCAAGTACCAATTAACAACCTGCATTAGGCAAACGAAAGCTTTGTCACGATTGGTTGCTTCGCGCACCATGGAGAATGAGAACGTCGTAATTGCAGTCATTTCGGTGAGTCATGATGTGAATTAAGTGGCAGCGGAAGCAGTACGGAACCTTCACGTAAGTGCGTCAATGATCCAACAGCCAACAAGACGAGATCTACTTTTGCAAAATCTTCAACGCTATCTCCGCAAAAAATGACCTGAAGATCGCATTGATAGTGAGATGAAGCATTAGTTTTGGTGAAGAGACTTTCTATCGCCAATCTCTGCATCTTGTTCGGTGAACATGTGATCGTCTCAGTTGATCTAAGAGCACGATTATACGGTAAAGTTAACACGGCCATGCAGATATCATTCAGATGAAAGCATTAGCAGGCAGTTAGTGTAGTGGCCTCACATGGGTTCCGAAATCGAGAAGCTTTGCAAATGCTGTTCTGCTTGTGCACTAGCCGCCAAATCCCCAGTAAATGTTGAATTGCAATCGTGGTCATTGTCTAGAAGGCCGTGGATACACGTACACATCGACTTCGCCGGATCAACAAACGAGCAAAACACCTTCGTTCTTATCGACGTATACAGCAAATGGCTAGAAGTTCGCCTGATGAAAATAACGTTAGCAAATTTAACGGCGTGGAAGCTGGATCAAATGTACAGCCAATTCGGAGAAGCGGAGATAATCGTGTCGAACAACAACTCAGTTTGCTTCTGGTACATTCATGGACTTTTGCAGGCTGAATAGCATTAATAACATACGGTCACCACCTTACCATCTGCAATCAAATGGCCAGACTGAACGGTTTGTGAGCATGTTCAAAAGAACTCTTCAAAAAGCCAAAGGAGAGGGACACAGAACCGACGTCATCGAAAGGTTTCTTCTCAATCACCAGATAATTCCGAATCAATAGGCTCCGGATGGGGAATCTCCAGCTGAGGCTCTGATGGGGTACAGACTACGAACAACGAATACTCTACTGCATCCTTCCAAAACAATAGTCCTTAACAGGAATATCTCGATGGAACAACAGCATGATAGAAACAATGGAGACCCATTTTGTTCCTTTGAAGTTGGTCAACCGGTACTGACCAACGACTATCGTAGGATAATTATATGGACGTTCGGGCAAATTGGATGCCATCGACGGGAAGTACTGCATGAAGTTCAGGTTGGCTCACAGACCTGGATACAGCACGCCAATCAGATCAGACCATTAGGAGAGCAAACGGCTCATTCGGAAGATTGAGAACTATCGCTGGAAAAGCTACTGGACAACGCCAATGATCAGGAGACAAGCCAGAGACGCAGAATGTTAGGTTCCTGGGGAAGTCACTAGAAGTTGCCAACAACTCGACGATCAAGTCGTACCATGACCGCTGTGATCCCACCTCAAATCATTTCTCATTCACGTATCTACGATCAACAAGCTCAAAGGAGAGGTGTTAGTAGGCACGTTGCTTAGCGAAGCAGTCAAGGCGAATCACGCCACATAGGTCGATCGATCCGTCTTCATGTAGGTTGATCTGTATTATTGCACTGATCCGACCAGACTGTAGCTGGGCGATTGAACGCCCGTACGCTGTCTGGATTGTAATATGATTCGTTTTAACGGTCCGACAACTGTATATCGTCTCACCTGATGTGTTCTGCTTCTGACTACAATGTGTGATCGTCTCGTCTGATATGCTTTTCGTCATATCGGCCTTGTATGGTAATCGTTTCGCCTTATACAGTTAGAGCCCCTGTGGGCTAATTTTGAATTGTTTTTTTTTCACTAAAGTGTTGCCACGTCTCTTTTCCTTGGTTTTGGGTCAAACGATTAAGCATGTAACAAAAAGAGATGATCCAATACTCAGCACTGAACCAGGCAACTTATCAAAAGCAAAGCCATATAGTGAGGGTGTGGTTAACAGCCTCCACAAGTAGGATGTACAGACACCTTCAAGCAGGTACAGATTTCTCACATCTCGGAAGGTGCATCACTGCATACTCTGCCGTGATCTTTGCTTATTGTATTTAGCTTGAACGATATTGATTAGCTACTAGCACAGACTCTTGATTTAAAGGCATGCCTCTCATCAGAACTTTTTGTCTTATATGTAATAACGGAAGATATTCACAAGCTCAGCGCTTCCGGAAAGAACAGGCCACAAGATGGTTACTTGTTTCTTCTTCACTTCGCATGCGCTAGACAGAAACTAAATCTGTTGTACTTAAAAACTTCGTTTCGGCTGATAAATGAACCTGATTAGTATCATTATGAATGGAATCGGTTGAATAAGAATAGGCTAGTTTTATGTGGATTACGTATACTGTGGGACAGGTGAATAAACAACCATACCTCGTCCTCATAATTCAGTCCCTTTTAGTAGGAAAGAATAGCTTGGCATCCGCGCCAGACGTTGTCTGCACGTCACCTGTCTATCGGTTCATGCGTGTCTCTTTCCTCTCTCCGAACAGTTCACCGCAATCGATTGGTTGACTGTCTTTTCCACGCCTCACCAGCAATATGGTCTCATTCTCGTGTCCCCTAAATCTACGCGCTATTGCTGTCACGTGTTCTGATTCTACGTCCAGCTGACTACGTGTCAGAGATTGCAATTTACGTGCATCCTAAATTGTAACAAGTGTAAAGTAAATCATTCTCACAGAGCGGTATTGGAAACCATGGACATTCAGTTGCCAACATGAACAGGAGCAAAAAATTATCCTACCAACGTCCCGAACTTACGTTGGCCATTATTGGATTGTCCCTTCTTGGTACACGTTCAATCGCTTGACCCAGAGCCGAGAAGAGAAAAGACGCGATAACACCGTCTATTGGAAGGACCAGCCGAGTCAGAATTAGGCCACAAAGGCTCTAAATTTATAAGGCGAAATGATTGTCGTACGAGATGCATAAGAAAACAAGACAATCACATATGGCAGTCAGAGCATTAGAACAAATTAGGTTACGGGAGCATCGTAAAGTAACGCGAGAAGACAGTTCAGGTAATGTACAAAAGTTCAATCGCACGGCTGCAGTCTGATTACCTGAGTGACTTAATACAGACAAATCCACCCAAAGCCGAATCGAACAGTCGATATGACGTGGTTCGTCTTGGCTACTTCTTCAGAAGTTGCGCCTCCTAACAGCCATTCTTGTATGTTCGAATACCTCAACGTGCGGTAGATTTTCCACGTGCTTGACACCTATTTGACTGCCCTGTTCATGACGATGGCGGAAAACGAGCACCGTAACTCTAGGTTTGGCGACCAGAATTACAGTCGGCTTGGTATAAGATCATAAATTTGCATGTTGTACTGCTGTGAGCCAAGAACGCAGATGGAACAAGGAGTATTTATTCAGGAAAGCAACAGGTGGGTTATGCGTTTTAATACAACGAACAAAAATACTCACCTGCATACGGTACTAGGCCCAGACGGTCAAGGCTGTCACAGACGTCAATGCTCAGTTCCTTTACGTACCAAGAACCATTTCAAACGACGCTGCACTCAGATGCACCATGTATTTTTCTTACGATTACTTAAATGTCAAAATCTATGCTCTGGCGCCCACTACTGAATGGCAGTGGCGTGAGTAGTATAACACGACTGGTCCTCTTCACTACAGTAGTACACCAGCTATATTAATACTTGCCTCACTACGGTTGGGTTGAGGTTATCTGAGTTATCAGGCTTCATGTTTCATGGATCCTGATGGTAAGAACAGGAACTCTAAGGAAATATTTGTGACTGGGCTATCCTTACAAAAACTAAACCATGTCCCTTTCAAAGAGCGCAACACAGTGTTTGGAATTAGTGAAAAACTCTGTCTCGTTTGTTGGAGACATTGAGAGACAGCTTCTTTGCCGGCGGACAGAGTTAGATTTTAAAAAGTACCTATACACTAAAAGAGAACGATCTTTTATTATAAGAGTTGAGCTTGCCGAAGGCGTACCGACATGCATCTAATTCGCGTATTGGAACAGTTGAAAATGGCGACGTTTTCAATGTGGGAAATGAGAACTAGAAGAGAAAGTATACGGTTTGCATGGTATGAGGAAACCGTCCGTCTAATGACCTTTGGAAACACACGACAGCTGTGGCTCACGAGAACAAAAATAATTTCTCAAGCCCTGATGGTCAGCCTGACTGGAGTTTTTTTTACTGAGTGTTGGGAACGGTAGTAGACAAGGTCGGATATTGGTAATGAGTGGTCACTCCATCCTAGCGGTGATTTGATGATCACTCTGTTTGTTAGGCGATTTTCATTTGTGATAGTTAGGCCAGGCAAACGGGGAATCAGTCCTAAGAGATGTTGCATGGGAGCGCTGACATGCGTTCACGTTTTACCTCGTACAAACATCGACGAAGAAGTTGAGAGCATGTTCCTATAGTCTGAGTGTGACGCTGATGTTTAGTTAATCGTGGGCATGTTGCAATTTTGCATTAGGAACAGAGAAAGCATGGAGTCAAACAAGAGGTATATATTGTAAGAAAAAAGCCGTGCCGGATGATGGTCGACCAAAGTAGACAAGAACAGCTGCGCATCCACGCTGAGACTAACGCGCAGGCAGGTAAATGAATAGACATCCAATTAGGAGAGGTCACAAGAACTGGTGCAAACAGACGCAAACAAAGCAAGATAGCAGACGCGATGTTGTTATGGTCGGTGAGTCATAGAAACAGGCATGCCACTTGGACACAAGTGTGTTATCCGAGCACGCAAATAACGGGGGTGTGCGACATGAATCACCCACAATAAGATGAGGAAGACGCTATAAACCTAAGAAACTTACTATCCGTAACAAAAGAACCTTGTCAGCGGAAGGGCTATGTGAGAAAACACTAAATAATCCCGTCCGCTTTAGCCACGTAGCGCTATTCGAAGCCAGACCTCTCCAAGGATGAAATTCCACTGACAACGGTAGGTAACGAGAGACAATGATCAAAGCAGATTGCCGGGCTCACACCCATCCACACGTAAGGTCGGCATGGCACATTAGGAGTCCCAGCTCATTGCCACTGATGTCTGCTGAGAGCCAGATCTCTGTGCGAGCAAACATGTGAAAATTAATGGGTGTCTCCCGAAATACTGAAAGCGATCCTGACGAGCTCTTCCGGTTTGTTTAGGAAGGCAATATCTTGTAGATGGATCCACAGATAATACTGCGATCGGAACTGAGAAGGAAGGCTGAGGACTGGCTCATTTATTAAGGATACTTCCGCTCGACTTATCAGCGTGTTTGAAGAGAGCACTACCCAGGATGTTTGGGTTGGTAATTTCTGTAGAAATTGATCGCTTCTGGGAAGATACAACAGAAGGTCAGCATAAACATTTAAAGGAAAGAGAGAAGTAGGAAATATGCCTGAGGTTTAGGGTTCACATTGTTGCGCTCTACGGGTTTTAGCTGTACGGAGACATTTTTCCCGTTCTTTCAAGGAGATGTCACGTGAAACGGTTACCATGTTAGCATATGTGACCTGCAATTCCGGCATTTGAAAGCACCGATTCTGCTGTCAGCTCAACAAATAATATCAGCAGAGGACTAAACGGCTGTGACAAGCAACTTACCAGCGAGAAACTAGGTTGGTTAAGCCTGGTAAGAAGATAGGTTCAGATCGGATTTATCATGTTGTGTAGCAGGAAAGTGACCCCAAGACATCGTCCATTCCACCCGAAGTGGTTCACCTTTCAAATTGAAAACAGCTGTTAAATCGTTCCTGGCGATTAAGAGTAATTCACGCAGTAACGCATTTTCGACAATCCCAATAACGTTTATTCAGACGGTCGGGTTAACGGGACTATCTCCAAAGTCCAAAAAACGTCAGAAAAGGCGATCGAAAGAATTGGAATTTATACAGTACTGCTTAATAAAATTACAACAAAGGTACTGTTTCATCTTGAATGTGAATCAACCGGATACACAAATTATCCAGCAAAGGAGTTCAAAATGGGGCAACTAAGCACGTGTTCACAAACAGCCACCAGTCAACGGGAAGTGACCTCATTAAAACAATCGGGTACAGACGAAGATGAGAACGCGTCAACAACACCAAAGAGGAAGTTTTAACAGATAGACAATAATAGTTGTAGGAAGGAAAAAGTAAACGCTTGATGTACATTAATGGTACATAATTCGTTATGATCGTTTACTGCACATAGCAGAGAAATAAAGGCAGATTAAGGATAGGCTTTCTACAACCGAACCAAACACGCCTCTAAGGATTCATCGTTCCGCACCATATCAGACAAAAGACGACAAACATACCAGACAAAATTCAACAAATCTAACAACAGTCGTTTCGATCCGAACTGTAGACGATTCGACCTTACCACAACAAGTTCGGAAAGGGTGAGAGCTGCTTGTCTGTTTTAGGAAACTTTTCCCGCCACTAGGTCATACGGTACACGTTGATTATCAACCAAAGCTTTTCCTGCATAAAGCATTCGCCCTGTACTTGCATCTATTTGTTCTACAGGGGCATTCGAAATCGATATCAGCTGGCACATTTTCAATAACAAGTGATTTGTCGATTGTGTGTACAGATGTCCCCCAATTTTCCGTAAACGTCAGATTCGTGTGAACAAACTAAACGATGAAGGAAGTAAGCGCTGTACATAAAATGGTGACCATTTGACGTTGCATACCATTCTGAACCGCAATGCGGTGCGCAAAACTACTAGATCTCCTCTGCATTAACATAGTAAGGAATAGTAAGAAAATAGTTTTGAGTTATAAAAAGGCAGTCGATAAAATGTACGGTGAAACAATAATTCAAGCCAATAATACATCAAACGACAATCAAAATCCTACACGAATACTGACGCCAAAAGCATCAGCAGAGTTAGACACCAGTGACAGCGCATAAACTTTGGTAAACATTCCGAGCTACTCGCGCAACACGTTTTTTCATGCCATCGTTAAATAATTATGGAAAGTGATTGATAACCACTGAGTGATCTCTCTCACCTAACACATCAGTTTGCGAAATGATAAATGTAGACAAATGGATAGTCAGATTACATCTAGTTGAGAAACTGTTTTTAGCACCTAGGGAGGTGAATATTCAGCATTTACACGACCACATTTTCGAAAACGGAACATCAAATAGTGTCCAGTTCAGTTTCGCAGTCAAACTCCAAATGAGTAAGAAACCTTGTCAAGTAAAATATAACATGAACGGCACGCATGAGTACACGCATAAACGGATTTGAAGTAGGGTCACGTTGAAGATAACAGAAACGGGACATAGTTTTAAAGATAACCAAATTAGACTCTTTAAAATGTTGAATCATGATCAATCCAATGAAGCTGTATCTAGGACTATTGCTACGATTAGACAACTCAGATTTAGAAAACAGTTCAAAATCCTTTGGTAGAAGTTTAGGATAAATTATTGGAGAACGATAGGAGAATACAGCTACATCATTACGGCGAAATCAAAATTACATGGAGTTGAAAATTACTTTTGAGGTGAAACCTGAAACGAGTTTTTTCATTTTGATAAAAACGTTCCTACTGAAGAAATCACGTCAAGTTTAGGCATAATGTAACACCCGAATATTTGAACGATAATAAGGCTCAGAAAGAAACTTGCTTTCAGCAAGTGTTTGGGGAAGGCCACCAAAGAGCTGCTGGTAGTACGTTCTTTAGTCGTACAGAACCCAATGCACCGATTCAAAATAACACTGATCACATGCACTAACGCTAGCTGCTCTATTTTCTGCGCTGTTGCGAAACACATCTCAGGTACCCTTCCCAATCCTTGGAATCATGGTGTTATCTTGCTCATCTACAACAGCAGGGACAGAGTTGTTGCAGGCAACTACCGCACGGTAGCACTACTTCAATGTACTTTCAACGTAATGGGAAGCATAGTAGATGATAGCGTAAGGGCACGAGTTCGATCCACCAAACTCTTAACAAATCTTCAGCACGCATTCGTACACCACTAACTTGCTAATGACAGTAGACTTCTGGACCCCGACTGTGAAAGGGCGCCACTCAGTGGGTCTTGCTTTCCAGACTATGGCAAAGCCTTTGGTAGAATAAATCACTGTGTTCTACTTAGTAAGTTACCAGCTAAGGGTCTCGACAGTCAGCTATGCAAATGGACCCAATATTACTCATTAAGCAGTACGTACCTTGTGAGGGTCAACGGCGAGCTGCCTGTCGCGTTCGAGGCTCCTACGAGTGTTCTACAAGGATCCATACTAAGCCCTCTGTTGTTCCTATCATTTGTGAACGACTTACCGGCTGTTAACTAATCCCCTGCTCATGTATGTGGAAGATACTACAGTGACATACACTTCGTTCTCCCGAAGACTTCGTTGTCCTACAGCGGGATCTTGATGCAGTGTATCGGTGGTCGGTAGAAAACAGTCTCCAATTCAACAACAGTAAATCGAAAATCATGCATATATGGCACGCGAAAAGCACAATCTGCAGGATTGCAAGGCAATCGTTTACTGTTGTTCTCTATGGTCCCATGTGACTACTTTTGGCAAACTCTTATCCAAGCACCAATACACCAGCACTGACAAAGAAAGCTAACGGCAGGTTGGCAGTGTTTAGTAGACTATTGGGGAAATTTTTGGCAGAATGTTTTGCGCATATCTTCGGTTCTCTAGTAAGACCTCTGTTGAAGGTATACAGGTATGCGCTGCATACCTGGAAAGTCAGCCACTCTTAAATCTGTACAACGACGTGCAACGAAAAGGGATAAAGGTTGTAACTCGCACTCATATACAAACCGACTGAAACTCCTGAAACTCTCCCCATTGGCTTACAGACGGCTGAGGGAAGACATGATTTTCACCTTTAAAATTATGACCGTAAAGCATCACCGCAAACTGGCGGAGACCACTAACCCAAGAGGACACAAGTTCAAAATAGACAATAAAAAGTCGCCTACTTTGCAGGCGATACAGTTTCGCTGTGCGAATTTGCCCGAAATGGAGCGTCCTTCCGGCGGAAGTCGTGGGGGATAGTACACTCGAGACGTTCAAGAAGCATCTTGATGACTGACTAACCAAGATGGCCACTACGGGTGGAGCACCCCTTGTAGAACACCCAGATGCCTGTGCGTATGTACATGCGTGCATGTTATTACTAGGAAGTATGTCTCCAAGACTTCCGTAGTCAGATGGTTCAGAAGGATTCTGGCAAACATTTTGTTCGCGTAGCTCAGCAGACCTATGTCCTGATATCTGTCGGGGCACTGCTTGCTACGCACACCCTTGAACAAGATAAGGGCATCCTCGAATTCTTAAGGCATCACCTCGCGCCTCTAGGTGGAGTGGACTAGCTCGGCCAGCTGACGGCGGATACTCCAGTACGCGGCGTTCTTCGCTTCACTGTCGGGGTCCACTGTGGAGGCAGCAAACGCGGCATTCTTCTCTCGTACCGATTCGGCAATAACCGCGTTGTTGTCGACGAACCAGTCCGGACGTTTCTGGCGTTCGACACCAATCGTTTCGATGACTACCGTCGTAATCCATTCCTTGATGAATTGTCACCTACCCTCAGGGGTAGTAGATACAAGAACGTCGTGTAGACGGGCGGCAACTGCACGATGAAAAGCAGTCTTCGTCTCGCAGTTTTCCAGGCATTTGATATCCAACTTCTGCCGTTGTCCAGAAGAACTAAAATAAACAGACTTGCGTACATGGATAAATAATTTAGTCCTGACCAGTCTATGATCGGTGCGACATTCGGCGCCGCGTATCACTCGGTTGATAAACACTCTACGAATGTCGCGCTGTCGCACAATCACATAGTCAAGCAAGTGGTGATGGTCGCTTCGTGGATGGGTCCACGTCGTGATGTCGGTCGCATCCAGCTGGAATCGGGTGTTCGTGATCGCCAGCTCGTGAGTAGCACACAGGCGGAGCAGACGATCACCGTTATCGTTCACTGAACCAATGCCGTAGGGTCCGAAGATTCTCGGCAAAGCTACTGAGTCGTGCCTTACTCGAACGTTCAAGACACCCGAAACAAACAGTCGATCAGTCACCGGAACCGAACGGATCGTCGCGGACAGCTGATCATAGAACTGGTCTTTCGTATCATCAGTGTGACACATAGTTGGACCATAAACACTAACAAATGTAGCACACTAACCTCGATCGAGTCGCAAGCGCATACGAGAGTTGATAACGTGCGGTTTATCTATTATCAAAGCACTGATGTAATCACCGAATGCGAAACAGACACCA
The DNA here is from genome assembly GCA_013368495.1 of Paragonimus heterotremus. NCBI lineage: Eukaryota > Metazoa > Platyhelminthes > Trematoda > Plagiorchiida > Troglotrematidae > Paragonimus > Paragonimus heterotremus. The sequence goes on from LUCH01000557.1 coordinate 128,074, forward strand.
TAGTCCTGAGTACCGTCTGTTTGGTAACCTATCCAATAGAAGGTGTACCCGGCACCTGCTGCCCGTAACGTACCTTGGTCCGCAGGCCTTGTCTCGCTCAAGGCCGCTACGTCGCTTCCATAGCGATGCAGTTCCATCGTGATCAATGCAGTGCGCCGTTCCGGCCGTCCGCTGGAGTTGCATTGATCCAGCAGCGTGCGCACATTCCATGCTCCAACACAGAGCGTCTTGCGTCTCCGGGTCTGTTTCAGGTTGCTCTTCCGGTTACTGGAACTTGAGTGAGCATAATGTGCTCCGGGATTAATATTGGGGGGACAGTATGAGGGTGAGTGAATGGTTGACAGTAGCATATTTTCGCCTACCCACCCTGCCATGTGCAGCAGATAGGACGACCCGGTTTATTCTGCGCGACGGCCGATGCAGTATGGCATTTGGTTTCTGTTGTAAAGTCCTGGTTTTCATGGGCTTAGGATACTGTCAGAACGTTCAGACCTAAACAGGAGAGCGATTAGGGCCCTCAACCAAAGCCTTTGACTCAAAAGCCTGTACGGAAAGGCAGCAGGTGACACACACGCACACATCCGCAACAGTATCAACCATCCACAACAGGCTCGACAGTCATAACCCAAGACATTAGATACATCCACACAGAGGTAATACTGCACAGACAAATCAATCACACATACAGAAAATCAAATCAGGTAAAACAATACCAAACCCAACCGAAACACAACACACGGGCACCATACACAACGGACGCATCTGCTCTTTGTCTGGCTGCTCCCCTTTAGCTAATCTGACATGGTTGAGCCTGCGACAACCGAGGTCGCAGTTAGCACAGTCCTCCGGATCAAAACAGCACACAAGCCTGACCACCACGCCAAAGTAGCAGAAAAGGTCAGACAAACATATCAGACCAACATATCACATACACACACAGAATCCGGCCGGGCAGAAACAAACATCAGATAGAAACAAAACACAACATACTGGCACAATCCACAACGAACGCATAAGTCTTTTGTCTGGCTGCTACCATGCGGAACAATGCGAATTCCAGGCGAGTCGGAGTAAAATCGACCTGGTGTTCGCTGTTCAACAGCTTCAGAAGAAGTGCCGGGAACGAAACCAGCCTCCATATACCCTCTTCGTCGCCTTCACCAAGGCGTTCGATTCCGTGAACCGCGAGGCGCTGTGGATGTCCGAATAAGTTAGTCAATTCGATTAGATTGTTGCGTTTGGGTATGAGGGCGAAGGTGCAATAGTGTGGATCTACCTCCGATGATTTTGACATTGTCACTGGTGTGAAGCAGGGCTGTGTGCCAGCCCAACCAGTTTATATTTGACTACCATGTTAACAGTGGATCTTCAGGACTGTGGGGAGGACCGTGTTGAGGGAGAATATTGGATGGACGGGCGCCTACTGCATATTCGACGTTTCGGCTCCCCAACCCGGTTACATACCTCAACGATGCGCATGCTTCTGTCCGCAGATGACAGCGCGCTGTTCGCACATAACGAGGACAAACTACACCGACTGGCCACGGCTTTCGTGACCGCGGCATCTAAGTTTGGACTGGATGTCAACACAGGCAAGGCATTTTCTTTCTTTCAGCCTTCTCCGGACGGAGGTGCTGTCTGTGCATCTTCACCTCAAATTCGTGTTGACGGAGATGTTGTCGGCAGCTGCACAGATTTCCGCTACTTGGGCAACAGTCTGTCCACCGATTTGTACGTGGACCGCGAGTTGAGAGCTCGTGTAGCAAAGGCTAGTACTGCTTTCGGACGTCTTGAAAGACGTGTTTGGAAGAACCACAGCCTGAAGCCGAGCACTAAGCTCTTTGTCTGCCGCTCAATAGTGCTGTCTATAATGCTGTATGGCAGTGAAACGTGGGCATTTCATCAGCGGAGCGTGCGCTATCTGAGCCGCTTTCATCTGCAATGTCTAAGACGCATCTTGGATATTCGGTGGTCGGAGATGGTTCCGAACACTGAGGTACTGCGGCGAGCGGACATGAACGGGATGGAAGCCACGTTGATGGTGTTATACGGTCAGGTGAAATCAAAATAGCGGAGATAACAGGATGCTGTGCAGATGAGTCTTTCACGTTGTAAAATTGATTTTCGATGTTGGGAAGACTTAGCGTTGGACCGGACGGCCTGGAGGAATGTGAGTCGGACGGGCGACTATGAGTTCAACGAGCAGTTATTGCGCGGCCAAGAACGAAAACGAGCGGTACGCAAACGACCCACCTGTGTCATAGGTCGTGGTTACATGACGATATGGCGTTGCGATGTGTGCGGCCGCGAATGCACCGGCCGTTTGGGATTAGTAAGTCACCAACCTACTCATAGTGTACCGTCAGTGAGGAGACGACGAGTACGTTAGGCTCAGGTAGGCCTTATCATTGTATGCATTCTGTTTTTGCTGATAATTGCATCAACCACGACAATGGTCGTTGGGCAACTAATCCGCCCCTCTTTTCAGAAACTTGAGTGTCTGTAGTCTTCTACTCATTCTTTTCTTCGGCTTTGCTGGTGTATTGTATGGTGAATGATTTGCTTGTTCTTTTCGTGGTCCAATCTGAATTATGGTTTTCGCAAGGTTCTTGTACTACATTTTACAAATCTTTCTTCTCAATTTAGATCTTGCCATTACAGTCGCTCTCTCTGTGTTCATTATCCGAGAGATAAGGATTTCCTCTCCTGCTAGCCATTCAATTAGCTAACCAGAATTGGCCGGGTGGACACAAAGCCTCACTCACAAACCTGCTGGTTTTAATCCTTCCGGTTTACACTGGACACGTGGTGTGAGTGGAACCGCAAGTGGCGCAGCGCAAGCCACTTGGAGTGATGGTTTGGAGCGCAGACGTCCTTTTGCTTCAGTCACTGAGACAAGCTAATCCGACAAGGATGCCGCCAACCATGTATGTCCGGACCTACACTGCTAATTCGACCAAGTGATCGGGCTTGTGTAGTGTTTTGATCCGGCGGGTTATGCTGACTAGGACTGCGGTCCTTCCAGGTGCAACCTTATCAGATAGGCCAAAGGGGAACAGTCAAACGAAAAGCAGTATGTCGCACTACTGACCGCATAGGAGTGCTTAGGTAGTGAGGCGCG